>JAUPFR010000140.1:0-150277 GCA_036925125.1 Oreortyx pictus | reverse complement strand
TCAGGATTAGGATTGGTATCAGGACCAGGATTAGGATTGGGATTAGGACTGCTCACCTCACCGGGCAGCACCACGCTCTCGGTGCAGCACAGGATCAGGATTAGGATCAGGATTAGGATCGGGATTAGGATCGGGATTAGGACTGCTCACCTCCCCAGGCAGCTCGACGCTCTCTGCGCAGCGCAGGAAGGCGCTGACGTGTTCGCTGCAGTTCAGCACCGTCTCCTGGTTCTCCTTCAGGCACCGCTCGAAGGCCCCGAAGGGTTCGGCGCAGCGTTCCCGGATCCGCTGCACGATGGGGCTGTGGGGGGACCCATTTCTCACCCCCTCCGTGACCCCACGGGTCCCCATTTTCCCCCTCAGCCCCATTTTCCCATCTCAGAGTCCCACAGACCCCACTCTTCCCCCCCTTGGAGCCCCATCTCCCCTCCTCAGAACCCCAAAAGCCCCTTCTCCACCTCTTAGGAACTCAGCTGCCCCCCCCTCAGAGCCCCATTTCCCCACTCAGAACCCCACAGGCCCCATTCTTGACCCCACAGAGCCCCATCGGCTCTATTTCCCTCCACTCAGAGCCCCCTTTCCCCCCACCCTCAGAACCCCACAGGCCCTGTTCTCCCCCCAGAGATCCAAAAGCCCCACTTCCCCCCCTTAGAACCCCACTTCCCCCTCCTAGAACCCCACTTCCCCCTCCTAGACCCCCATTTCCCCCACTTAGAATCCCATTCCTCCCCCTTAGAGCCCAGAAAACCCCATTTCCCCCTCCTAGAGCCCACTCCCCCTCCCAGAGCCGCATTTTCCCCCTTTAGAGCCCTATTTCCCTCTCCTAGACTCCATTTCCCCCACTTAGAATCCCATTTCCCCCCTCCCTTAGAGCCCCATTCCCCCCTCTTAGAGCCCAGAAAACCCCATTTCTCCCTCCTAGACCCCATTTCCCCCTTCTTAGACCCCACTCCCTCCCCCCCAGAGCCCCATTTGCCCCCTTTAGAGCCCCATTCCCCCCCCTTAGTGCCCCATTTCCCTCTCTTAGAGCCCCTTTCCCCCCTCTCAGAGCCCCATTTCTCCCTCTTAGAGCCCCACTTCCCCCTCTTAGACCCCACTCCCCCCCCAGAGCCCCATTTGCCCCCTTTAGAGCCCCACTTCCCCCCCCTTAGTGCCCCATTTCCCCCTCTTAGTCCCCACTCCCCCCTCCGAGAGCCCCATCTGCCCCCTATAGATCCCCGTTTCCCCCTTCAGAGCCCCATAGTCCCCTCTGCTCCACCTCGGAGCCCCATAGGCACCTCTTTCCCCCCTCCCCCCCCCCCCTCCCCGGAGCCCCATAGGCACCTCATTCCCCCCCTCCCCCCCCCCGGAGCCCCATAGGCACCTCTTTCCGCCCCTCCCCCCCACCGGAGCCCCATAGGCACCTCTTTCCCCCCCTCCCCCCCCCGGAGCCCCATAGGCACCTCTTTCCCCCCCTCCCCTCCCCCCCCCCGGAGCCCCATAGGCACCTCTTCCCCCCCTCCCCTCCCCCCCCCCCCGGAGCCCCATAGGCACCTCTTTCCCCCCCCTCCCCTCCCCCCCCCCGGAGCCCCATGGGCACCTCTTCCCCCCTCCCCTCCCCCCCCCCCCCGGAGCCCCATAGGCACCTCTTCCCCCCCTCCCCTCCCCCCCCCCCCGGAGCCCCATAGGCACCTCTTCCCCCCCCCCCCCTCCCCCACTCACTGCGCGGCGGCGCACCGGGACATGCTGAGGCGGAGGCTGTGGCAGTCCGTCTGCCACGAGGCGGGGCTGGCGGCCACGCAGCGCCCGTACTGCTCCATTTCGTTCCGGCAGTACCGGGCCGTGATCTCCAGGGCCGCCTGCCTGAGAGACGACACCGAATGAGCGCGGACCGCTCCGCTCCGGACCCCCCCTCCATCCCCCCGACTCACATCGCTCCGCCGCCGCACTACGCATGCGCAAAACTCGCGGGCTCTGCGCAAAAGACGCGGGATCTGCGCAAAACACGCAGGCTCCCCTCGTGAGCATGCGCAAAACACGCGGGCTCTGCGCAAAAAACGCAAGCTCTGCGCAACAGACGCAGGATCTGCGCAAAAGACGCAGGCTCTGCGCAAAAGACGCAGGATCTGCGCAAAGGACGCAAGCTCTGCGCAAAAGACGCAGGATCTGCGCAAATCTCGCAGGCTCCCCTCGTGAGCATGCGCAGAACTCGCAGGCTCTGCGCAAAATTCGTAGCCTCCCCTCGTGAGCATGCGCAAAAGACGCAGGATCTGCGCAAAAAACGCAAGCTCTGCGCAAAAGACGCAGGATCTGCGCAAATCTCGCAGGCTCCCCTCGTGAGCATGCGCAACAGACGCAGGATCTGCGCAAAAGACGCAGGATCTGCGCAAATCTCGCAGGCTCCCCTCGTGAGCATGCGCAGAACTCGCAGGCTCTGCGCAAAACTCGCAGGCTCCCCTCGTGAGCATGCGCAAAAGACGCAGGATCTGCGCAAAAGACTCAGGATCTGCGCAAAACTCGCAGGCTCCCCTCGTGAGCATGCGCAAAAGACGCAGGATCTGCGCAAAAAACGCAGGATCTGCGCAAATCTCGCAGGATCTCCTCGTGAGCATGCGCAAAAGACGCAGGATCTGCGCAAAACTCGCAGGCTCCCCTCGTGAGCATGCGCAAAACACGCAGGATCTGCGCAAAAGACGCAAGCTCTGCGCAAAAGACGCAGGATCTGCGCAAGTCTCTCAGGCTCTGCGCAAAACTCGCAGGCTCCCCTCGTGAGCATGCGCAACAGACGCAAGCTCTGCGCAAAAGACGCAGGATCTGCGCAAATCTCGCAGGCTCCCCTCGTGAGCATGCGCAGAACTCGCAGGCTCTGCGCAAAATTCGTAGCCTCCCCTCGTGAGCATGCGCAAAAGACGCAGGATCTGCGCAAAAGACTCAGGATCTGCGCAAAACTCGCAGGCTCCCCTCCTGAGCATGCGCAAAAGACGCAAGCTCTGCGCAAAAGACGCAGGATCTGCGCAAAAGACGCAAGCTCTGCGCAAAAGACGCAGGATCTGCGCAAAACACGCAAGCTCTGCGCAAAAGACGCCGCCTCTGCGCATGCGCAAAGCTCGCCGTCTCTCCTCTCGCGCACGCGCACTCGCTCCCCCTCCTCCTCCTCCTCGTGCGCACGCGCGGCTGCTTCCCCCCCCCCCCCCCCCCCCCATCCCCCCCCCCGGAAGCGGAAGCGCGCGGCGTCGGGGCGGCGCGGGGAAGATGGCGGCGCGGGGCCCCGCGGACGAGCTGGTCTCGTCGGTGACGCTGTACCGGCGGCGGCCGCGGCTCCTGCACGGCACCGTGCTGCCGTTCGTGGCGGGGCTGTACCCGGCGTGGCTGTGGCTGTGGGGGCCGCGGGTGTGGGCGGCGTGGGGGGGAGGGGAGGAGGCGCGGGGCCCGGGGCTGGCCCCCGCTGAGGCCGCGCTGTTGGCGTTGGGCGCCATCGCTGCGCTCCATCTGCTCACGGCGCTCTCGGGGATGTGGTCCGTGCACGCGCACTGCGCGCTCACGTGCGTTCGGGTGAGTACGGGGGACGGGGGGGGGGGGGGGGCTGGGTTGGGGTTGGGGTTGGGGTTGGGGTTGGGGGGGAGGGGGGATTTGGGTCTGGGCAGCTCAACCGTGATGTGATTCTGGTGGCCTTTAAGGACGTTTCCAAGCCAACCCGTTCTATAATCTTTAAGGACCCTTCCAACCCATCCCGTGGCTCTGTGACCTTCCAGGACCCTTCCAACCCAAACCAATTCATTCCATGGCTCTGTGACCTTCCAGGACCTTTCCAACCCATCCCACGGCTCTGTGACCTTTAAGGACCCTTCCAACCCATCCCATGGCTCTGTGATCTTTTAGGACCCTTCCAACCCATCCCATGGCTCTGTGATCTTTTAGGACCCTTCCAACCCATCCCATGGCTCTGTGACCTTTAAGGACCCTTCCAAACCAATCCTTCCTCGGTCCTATGATCTTAAGTGGGGCTGGAGGGGGGGATTTGGGTCCTGGCAGCTCAACCGTGCTGTGATTTTGTGGTTTGGTGGCCTTTAAGGACCCTTCCAAGCCAACCAGTTCTATAATCTTTAAGGACCCTTCCAACCCAGCCTTCCATGGCTGTGTTATCTTTAAGGACCCTTCCAATCCATCCCATGGCTCTGTGATCTTTAAGGACCCTTCCAACCCAACCCAGTTCATGGTTCCATGATCTTTAAGGACCCTTCCAACCCAGTCCATGGCGCTGTGATCTTTAAGGACCCTTCCAAACCAATACGTTCCATGGCTCTGTGATCTTCAAGGACCTTTCCAACCCGTCCCATGGCTCTGTGACCTTTAAGGACCCTTCCAAACCAATCCTTCCTCGGTCCTATGATCTTAAGTGGGGCTGGAGGGGGGGATTTGGGTCCTGGCAGCTCAACCGTGCTGTGATTTTGTGGTTTGGTGGCCTTTAAGGACCCTTCCAAGCCAACCCGTTCTATAATCTTTAAGGACCCTTCCAACCCAACCCATCCCATGGCTCTGTGACCTTTAAGGACCCTTCCAATCCATCCCATGGCTCTGTGACCTTCCAGGACCCTTCTAACCCAACCCAACCCATCCCACGGCTCTGTGACCTTTAAGGACCCTTCCAACACATCCCATGGCTCTGTGATCTTTGAGGACCTTTCCAACCCAATCCTTCCTTGATCCTATGATTTTAACTGGGGCTGGGGTGGGGATTTGGGTCCTGGCAGCTCAACCGTGCTGTGATTTTGTGGTTTGGTGGCCTTTAAGGACCCTTCCAAGCCAACCCGTTCTATAATCTTTAAGGACCCTTCCAACCCAACCCATCCCATGGCTCTGTGACCTTTAAGGACCCTTCCAATCCATCCCATGGCTCTGTGACCTTCCAGGACCCTTCTAACCCAACCCAACCCATCCCACGGCTCTGTGACCTTTAAGGACCCTTCCAACACATCCCATGGCTCTGTGATCTTTGAGGACCTTTCCAACCCAATCCTTCCTTGATCCTATGATTTTAACTGGGGCTGGGGTGGGGATTTGGGTCCTGGCAGCTCAACCGTGCTGTGATTTTGTGGTTTGGTGGCCTTTAAGGACCCTTCCAAGCCAACCCGTTCTATAATCTTTAAGGACCCTTCCAACCCAACCCATCCCATGGCTCTGTGACCTTTAAGGACCCTTCCAATCCATCCCATGGCTCTGTGACCTTCCAGGACCCTTCTAACCCAACCCAACCCATCCCACGGCTCTGTGACCTTTAAGGACCCTTCCAACACATCCCATGGCTCTGTGATCTTTGAGGACCTTTCCAACCCAATCCTTCCTTGATCCTATGATTTTAACTGGGGCTGGGGTGGGGATTTGGGTCCTGGCAGCTCAACCGTGCTGTGATTTTGTGGTTTGGTGGCCTTTAAGGACCCTTCCAAGCCAACCCGTTCTATAGTCTTTAAGGACCCTTCCAACCCAACCCATCCCACGGCTCTGTGATCTTTAAGGACCCTTCCAAACCAATCCGTTCCATGGCTCTGTGATCTTCAAGGACCCTTCCAACCCATTCCATGGCTCTGTGATCTTTAAGGACCCTTCCAACCCAATCCTTCCTTGGTCCTATGATCTTAAGTGGGGCTGGGGGGGGGATTTGGGTCCTGGCAGCTCAACCGTGCTGTGGTTCTGTGGTTTGGTGGTCTTAAAGGGCCTTTCCAAGCCAACCTGTTCTGTGATCTTTAAGGACCTTTCTGAGTCACCCCATCCCATGGTTCCATGATCTTTAAGGACCCTTCCAACCCAGCCTTCCATGGCTGTGTTATCTTTAAGGACCCTTCCAACTCATTCCGTGGCTTTGTGACCTTTAAGGACCCTTCCAAACCAATCCGTTCCATGGCTCTGTGATCTTCAAGTACCCTTCCAACCCATTCCATGGCTCTGTGATCTTTAAGGACCCTTCCAACCCAATCCTTCCTTGGTCCTATGATCTTAAGTGGGGCTGGGGGGGGGATTTGGGTCCTGGCAGCTCAACCGTGCTGTGGTTCTGTGGTTTGGTGGTCTTAAAGGGCCTTTCCAAGCCAACCTGTTCTGTGATCTTTAAGGACCTTTCTGAGTCACCCCATCCCATGGTTCCATGATCTTTAAGGACCCTTCCAACCCAGCCTTCCATGGCTGTGTTATCTTTAAGGACCCTTCCAACTCATTCCGTGGCTTTGTGACCTTTAAGGACCCTTCCAAACCAATCCGTTCCATGGCTCTGTGATCTTCAAGTACCCTTCCAACCCATTCCATGGCTCTGTGATCTTTAAGGACCCTTCCAACCCAATCCTTCCTTGGTCCTATGATCTTAAGTGGGGCTGGGGGGGGGATTTGGGTCCTAGCAGCTCAACCGTGCTGTGGTTCTGTGGTTTGGTGGTCTTAAAGGGCCTTTCCAAGCCAACCTGTCCTGTAGTTCTGTAGAACTTTCCAACCCATTCCACAGCTCTGTGATCTTTAAGGACCCTTCCAACCCAACCCAGTTCATGGGTTCCATGATCTCTAGGGACCCTTCCAACCTACTCCATGGCTCTGTGACCTTTAAGGACCCTTCCAACCCAACCCATTCCATGGCTCTCTAATCTATAAAGACCCTTCTAATCCATCTTGTGGCTGTATGATCTTCAAGGACCCTTCCAACCCAATCCTTCCTTGGTCCTGTGATCTTTAGGGACCCTTCCAACCCATTCCGTGGCTCTGTGACCTTCCAGGACCCTTCCAACCCAACCATCCATGGCTCTGTGACCTTTAAGGACCCTTCCAACCCAACCCTTCCATGATCCCATGACCTTCCCTGCCACATCCGACGCAGTGCAGACATTGCGGCTCCTGTGCTGCCACCTTCCATTAGGAGTTTGGGTTCCCACGATCCCCACATCGAAACAAAGCACCGAAGGCCAAAGGTCCCTTCGTGTGATCTCAGCCAAAATCTGCGCTCCGTGCTCTGCTCTGTGACGCATCTGTGCTGTGTTCCAGGAGCCCAGCCCCAAGAAAGCCACGCTGGCTAAAGTCGTGCCGACCCCGAATAACGGATCCGTAGAACTGGTGCCGCTCCACAGGGACCGGGTGAGTCCGAGAGCTCAGGGAATCCCACAGCAACAGAGAGACGTGATGCGTTGGGGTTTCTGTTCTGTTTTAGGAGGTGATCGGGAGGAGCCAGCATGGGTTCACCGAGGGGAGGTCGTGCTCGACCAACCTGGTGGTCTTTATGATGGGGGGAGGGTGGTGGGTGTGGTCTGCCCTGATTTCATCAAGGCATTGGATACTGTCCCCCGTGGCATCGTTATAACAAGGCTGAGGAAGTGTGAGATGGACGAGTGGGCAGTGAAGTGGGGTGAGAAGTGGCTGCCAGAGGGTCGTCGTCGGAGAGCTGTAAGCAGCGGTGTCCCCCAGGGGTCCGCGCTGGGTCCGGTCTTGTTCAGCATCTCCATCAGTGAGGGGATGGTGGCCACCCTGAGCAATTTGCTGATGGTCCGAAGTTGGGAGGCTGTGCTGCGAGACCTGGACAGGATGCAGAGCTGGGCAGGGAGAAACCGGATGAAATTTAACACAAGCAAGTGTGGGGTCCTGCAGCTAGGGAGGAATAATTGCACGCAGCAGTACAGGATGGGGATGAGTGCTGGAGAGGAGCTCTGCAGAGAGGGAGCTGGGTGGAAACAGGTTGACCGTGAGCCAGCAGTGTGTTCTTGTTGTCCAAGAGGGCCGATGGCATTCTGGGGTGCATTAAACAGAGCGTGGCCAACAGGTCCAGGGAGGTGATCCTCTCTTCTGCCCCGGTGAGGCCTCATCTGCAGCACTGTGTGCAGTTCTGGGCTCCCCAGTACAAAACAGACAGGGGTAGACCTGGCCACCATCTTCGGTGTAGTTCCCTGTGGGTTGACCTGGCCAACATTTCAATGTAGTTCCCTAATGGGTAGACCTGGCCACCATCTTTGTGTTGGAGTTGAGGGTGACGGAGCACTGAACGCTGCCCTATGGGGCTGTGGGGTCTCCTTCTCTGGAGATATTCAAGACGTACCTGTGCAACCTGGTGTAGGGAACTGCTTTGTAAGGGGGTTGGACTTGATGATCTCTAGAGGTCCCTTCCAACCGCTACGATTCCTTGTGGGGTGTGTTCAGCAGTTCTCTGGGTTCCCTTTCCCGCAGGATGAGGACGGGCAGGAGGCGCTGTCCTTCGAGTTTCAGAAAATCAAATACTCCTACGAGATGAATGGCAAGAAGCAGTTCCTTCCCGTCGCCTTCCCCGTGGAGCACCCCCTGTGTTATTACCAGAACGCCCGGGGCTATCAGGAGGACAAAGATATCCGAGCAGCTGAGAAGAAATACGGCACAAATAAGTGCGTTTCCCAAGATCAGATCTCTCTTTTTTCAGAGGGAGAGGGGGAGGAAACAATCCCAGAGCTGCACTTCCTAATGCTTCCCCCCTGCTTTGCTCGGCGGAGGTCAGATTTATCTTAAGGGCAGAGAAATGGGAGGTGATTAAATGTAGGAAATCATGGGGGAAAAAAAGAGGTTGAAAAGAGGTGGGTTTTCCTCTGGGTGCTGTGGCTCTGGGTTGAGGGCGCAGAAGTTGTAGGTTAACAAGCCGTGTTCTGTTAATTAGCATTAATTATCTGTCTCCTGTTTCCCCCCAGGGCTGAGATGGTGGTGCCGGAGTTCTTGGAACTTTTTAAAGAAAGAGCCACGGCGCCGTTCTTCGTCTTCCAGGTAAAGCGGACAGACAGGAGGAGCTGCAGATACTTCCTTCTACCTTCAGGGACCTTACCAACCCATTCTGGGGCTCTGGGATCTTCAAGGACCCTTCCAACCCATTCCATGGTTCCATGATCTTTAAGGATCCTTCCAACCCAGTCCATGGCTCTGTGATCTTTAAGGACCCTTCCCACCCATCCCATGGCTCTATGATCTTTAAGGACCCTTCCAGCCCAGATTTCCTCCCAGCATTTGAGGGTCAGAATAATTTTCCTTCAGTCCAAACCCGTTCTCACACCGCAACAGTGATTCATTTCATTGCTGTGGGAGCCGTCCCCTTTTCTCCCTGACAAGTTCCCACGATCCACAGTGGGCTCAACGCGCACAAAACGCATCCTTAGCTGAGAAGGAGCCCTGGAAGTGGAAAGCTTCTGCTTCCTGAGTGAGACCCGTGGGCTGTGCTCTCCCCACAGGTGTTCTGCGTGGGTCTGTGGTGCCTGGATGAGTACTGGTACTACAGCGTCTTCACGCTCTCCATGCTGGTTGCGTTCGAAGCTTCCCTGGTCCAGCAGCAAATGAGGAACATGTCGGAGATCCGAAAAATGGGCAACAAACCGTACATGATCCAGGTAACCCCGATCGGAGGGGGTTACGGGGGTTGAGGACCTGCTCCTGGGCAACGCTGGAGTGAAATTCGTTCCTTTCTCCTCATTTGAGATGGGATTTGCTCCTCATCTTTGCCCGTTTTAGATGGGATTTGTCGAAATGCCTTTTTAATCTTCATGATTTTTTTAATTGTTTCATTACAGGTTTACCGAAATCGGAAGTGGAGACCCATTTCCAGCGACGAGATCATCCCGGGGGACATCGTCTCCATCGGTAATGCTTCGTTGTGATGGGAAGCTCGTTAAAAACCGTGCTCCTTCCAACGTGGGAAGCGGCACGCGGCGAAATCACTCGAGAGTGAAAACTCAAATACCAAGAAACCGATCCCTGCTTGAGGGCTTCGGTTCGTCGGCGTCACAGCTGAGGGGGTTGTAGGGTTTGGTCTCTCCTCGTGGTCTTGGAGGAAGGTCCATCATTTGGGTTTTTGATCTGATTGGGGTTGGGAAGGTTGAGGGTTTTCTTCCTGGTGGTGATACCTCCCTTGAAAGGAAGGGGGAGGGAGGGGAAGAAAAGGAAAGGGAAGGAAAGGACAAGGGAAAGGGAAAGGGAAAGGGAAGGGAAGGGAAGGGAAGGGAAGGGAAGGGAAGGGAAGGGAAGGGAAGGGAAGGGAAGGACAAGGGAAAGGGAAGGAGAAAGGAAAGGGAAGGACAAGGGAAAGGGAAGGAGAAAGGAAAGGACAAAGGAAAGGGAAAGGAAAAAGAAAAAGAAAAGGGAAAGGGAAAGGAAAAAGGGAAAGAAAGGGAAAGGAAAAGGGAAAGGGAAAGGGGAAAGAGAAAGGAAACAGGAAAGTACAAAGGAAAGGAAAACGGGAAAGGGAAAGGAAAAAGGAAAAGGAAAGTACAAAGGAAATGAAAGGAAAAGGGTAAGGAAAAAACAAAAGGGAAAGGAAAAAGGAAAGGAAAAGGGAAAGGAAAGAAGGGAAAGGGAAGGGAAGGAGAGAGGAAGGGCAGGGCTCTGTCTCAGCTGTGGTTCCCTTCTGAAGGTCCTCCTTCCCCAGGGTGCATTCCTTTGAAGCATCAGTGGGGACAGAATGATTCCATTGGGAACTTTTCCGGCCTCACCAAGGGCCAAAACCCTTTCAAGGTTCTCAGCGCTGCTGAACCGTGGAGGTGAAGGGGTAGAGCTGTCGTCCCACGAGCAATGTGGAGCTGCAGGAACCTCCTTTGTCAGCTGAACCCAGGGAGAGCCGTGCCCTCACAGACACACAGCCGGGCAGGGTTCGTTCGTTCTGCCCCTCAGGGTTTCACTGTGTGTCCCTGCAGGACGATCTCCTCACGAGAACCTCGTGCCGTGCGATGTGCTGCTCCTGCGTGGACGGTGCATCGTGGACGAAGCGATGCTGACGGGAGAGTCTGTGCCGCAGATGAAGGTCTGTGTGAAATGGTTCCCTGTTGGGGAGTAGAAAGATGGAAGGCACCGCAGCCGCGCGCGTTGGTGTCTTTGTGTGAATGCCCAGAAGTTCAGAACCCTTTTTAGCACAAGGGGGGACGTGGAGGTGATAAAGTGGTGATCTCAGAGCCTCCCTCGCTGAATTTAAGTGTGCCAGGGGGCAGAACTGCATCCCCCACACCAGGATGTCCAGCTCCAAACCCAGAGAGCGTTAATGCCTGGGTTCTCCTCGGGCTGATTTGAGCTGGAGTGAAGCTGAGAGCACCTCACGTGGGATGAGGAGAGAGAGGAGCTCGCGTGGGGTAAGGAAAGAGAGGAGCTCACGTAGGATGAGGAAAGAGGGGAGCTCGCGTGGGATGAGGAAAGAGAGGAGCACCCCACGTTTACCTCTCGACAGCAGTGATCCTGAGAGCTGAGCTTTGTCCTGCAGGAGCCCGTGGAAGACCTGAGCCCGGAGCACGTCCTGGACATGCAGACGGATGCGCGGCTGCACATCATATTCGGGGGAACGAAGGTGGTGCAGCACATCCCGCCCCAGAAGGCCAGCACGGGACTGAAACGTACGTACCCACACCAGATCCCTCCGTGAGAGCACGTGGAACGCTTGTGGGTTAATCTCACGGGGCCCGGGGCTGTGATCGAGTTGATATCCTCATCCTCGTGCACCACGACGGTGAGATCCCATTGCGGGTGAGAGGAGGGCAGAGCTCCAGCTGTAATTCCTCTGCCCTGAGAAGAGATGAGCCCCTAAAAGAAGCTCACCACCTTTGTTCCCACTCCTGTTCCCAGCTGTCGACAACGGATGCGTGGCGTATGCTCTGAGGACCGGCTTCAACACATCTCAGGTAAGACATGCACGCAGCTGCTCATCTCCTTCCCTTGTGATGTTTGTTTGGTGCTTTTGGGATCATCAAGCAGCGGGGGATAGGGCCTGGGAGGCGTGTTTTGGGGTTCAGGGGTTGGATCTGAGCTTAAGCTCTGCCTGTTTGGTGGAGGAATGGCGAGGAGGGACTGAGGAATGGGTTTGGTGTTCTCCTCAGGGGAAACTGCTGCGTACAATCCTCTTTGGGGTGAAGAGAGTGACAGCCAATAACTTGGAGACCTTCATTTTCATCCTCTTCCTCCTGGTCTTCGCCATCGCTGCTGCGTCCTATGTCTGGATCGAAGGTGAGCTTCCTCCTTGCCTCTTCCAGGACCTGCACGGGACCCAGAGCTGTGGGAAGGACAGTCATGTAATTCCTGAGAGCGTAGCTGGGTTGGGCTGCCCTAGTGTTTCATTGTAGGGCCCTCACTGCATTCTGGCTGCTTTTCTTGCCCTCCCAACAGTGTGCTTCTCTCTTAGTCCTGTGGGGAAGAGGTACAGACCTTCTCTCGCCCCACAGGCACCAAAGATCCCAGCAGGAACCGCTACAAGCTCTTCCTGGAGTGCACGTTAATTCTGACGTCTGTCGTTCCACCTGAGCTTCCCATCGAGCTCTCCTTGGCTGTCAACACCTCCCTCATCGCTTTGGCCAAACTCTGTGAGTACCTAACGGAAGGGAGAGGTGAAATCCAGACTGCTGGGGGTCCTTCCGAGCCCTCCAACGCCACGATCGGGACTCGGGGGGCATCGGTGGGGGAGGTGGCTGTGATACTGCTCTCTGCTCCTCCATTTCTGCGCTGCTGTGGGATCTGATTTCTGGAGCTGGACGGGTGGGAAGGGCGCTCGCTTAAACCCCAAAGGGGAGAGCTGAGTGTGGGGGGGGTGTGCTTTCAAGGGGGTCCAAAAGAGCCGAAACCAAAACACCGACGCAAACCCCCAGCTTCCCATGTACAGGAGAGGGAAGTCAGCAGCGTGGGATGGCTGTGCTGCTAAGTTGGTCTTTAAACACCACAGAAACACCTTTTGCCTTTGAATGACCTCTCCCTGCTTTGTGCTGGCTGACCTGTAACAGAATTCCCCTCTTCCCCCCCCCCCTCCAAGATGTGTACTGCACAGAGCCCTTCCGCATCCCCTTTGCGGGCAAAGTGGAGGTTTGCTGCTTTGACAAAACCGGCACGCTGACCAGCGACCACCTGGTGGTGCGAGGAGTGGCTGGGCTCAGGTGGGTGAAAAGAATGAATGTAATCATTAATTTTCCTGAATTTGGTCATCTCGGCTTCCTCGTTCGTTTCTGCCGTGCTCGGAGTGGGGAGATCTCTCTGCCTTTGTGTTTTGGGGCTTTAAAATGTGTTGATTCGGGCTCCTTTTTGGGATGCTTCGCTTGATTCTGTTGTGAATGAGCCAGGTGATGGGGCTCTGGCCAACAGAGCCGGGCTTCCCGTGGCTGTCACCTCGCCATGAGCAGCTTCGCCATCGTAGAATGTGAACTTTAAAGGGGGGGAAGAATGGGTTGGGAGAAATCCCCAGATCCATCTGAGTGCATGGGAACGGGTGTATGGGAACTGCTGAATCACAGCCTGAGCACTGAGTCAGCGGAGTCTGACTCCACCTCTTCTATAGACCTAATTCATTCACCTGTGTGACCTAAAGGGGCAGAGTCTGTGACTCCACCTCTCCTATAGACCCCATTTATTCACCTGTGTGACTCCAAGGGGCGGAGTCTGACTCCAGAAGGGGAGGAGTCTAACCCCACTTCTCCTATAGACCTCATTCATTCACCTGTGTGACCAAAAGGGAGCAGAGTCTGACCCAATATCTCCTACAGACCTCATTCATTCACCTGTGTGACCCCAAGGGGCGGAGTCTGACTCCAAAAGGGGCGGAGTCTGAATCCACCTGTCTTATAGACCCCATTTATTCACCTGTGTGACCCCAAGGGGCGGAGTCTGACTCCAGAAGGGGCAAAGTCTGACCCCAACTCTCCTATAGACCTCATTCATTCACCTGTGTGACCAAAAAGGGCGGGGTCTGACTCCAGAAGGGGCGGGGTCTGACCCCACCTTTCCCATAGACCTCATTCATTCACCTGTGTGACCAAAAGGGGCGGAGTCTGACTCCACCTATCCTGCAGACCTCTGTAAACTATCTCCACTCCAATCCTGCAGGCGTTATTCGCTCCTTTAGCCACGTATCGGGGCCGTTAACGCGGGCGGTCTTCTTTTGTGCCGCAGGGATGGGAAGGAAGTGACGCCCGTCTCTGACATTCCTATAGAAACGCACCGTGCCGTCGCCACGTGCCACTCGCTCGTGCAGCTGGATGACGGGACGTTGGTGGGAGATCCGTTGGAGAAAGCAATGCTGACGGCGGTGGACTGGACCCTGACCAAAGGTAAAACCTTTATGCATTTGTCCTGGGTGGTAACCGTGGTTTTTTTTGTCAGATCTGAGTGTAGAAATATCTGTTCTGCGGCCGTGGCCTCGCACAGATAGCAAATCTCAGCGGTGCGTCCCCACGCTTGGGGCGGCAGAAACCCTCGTGCTGCAGATTTAGGAGATGGGGGATAGGAAAAATCCGTTCTCGGGGCTGTGGGTGTTCCCACGTGCCTTTAGTTCTGAGCTCCACACGATGGGGGTGGGATGGCAGCAGTGGAAATGTAACCGGGACCTGAGGAGGGGGGTGGGGGAGGGGGTGTTGCTTCTGCTACCAAGAAACCTTTCAGGATTTCCTGATCTCTTTGTTTCCAGATGAGAAAGTTTTCCCCAGAAGTATTAAAACTCAGGGACTGAAAATTCACCAGCGCTTTCATTTTGCCAGTGCCCTGAAAAGAATGTCTGTGTTGGCGTCGTACGAGAAGATCGGTGCTGCTGATCTCTGTTACATTGCAGCTGTGAAAGGGGCCCCGGAGACGCTGCACAAAATGGTGAGCGCAGCTCTGCGCGACACCCAGGGCCTTCTCTGGCACGTGGGCTTGTCACGCCTCGCTTTGAGCCCACCCAGGCTGGAAACTGGACATGGGGGTTTTGTGCTGGGATTTGGATTCGGGACATAGTTTGTCCTGGAACTTGGATTCGGGACAGAGGGATTCTGTCCTGGAACCTGGGTTTGGGATGAGAGGATTCTGACCTCAGGTGGAGGACAAAGCGATTCTACCCTAGAACTCAGGATTGAGGGTTTTGTCCTGAAACCTGGGTTTGGGATGAGGGGATTTTTGTCCTGTAACCTGGGTTTGGAATGAGAGGATTTTTGTCCTGGAACCTGGGTTTGGGATGAAAGGATTTTGCCCTGGAACCTGGGTTTGGGATAAGGATTTTGTCCCAGAACCTGGACTCAGGATGGGGGTTTTGTCCTGTGAAGAGCACACCTTGAACCCAAACCCCCCTGGGGGAGTTTCAGCCTCATCTCAGCATGATGTGGGGTTCTGCCCTCTCTGCTCACACTCTGTGCCTTCTGCTGACAGCAGAAAGCTGTGGGAGATCCTCCTCTTTTTCTCTCGTTTGACTGGGACCCCATCATGGTCTGTATTTAATGTATTTAATGTGAAATACCAGAACATTCTGTGACTTTTCCCCCATACCTTCTCTAGTTTTCCCAGTGCCCAAGCAACTACCACGACGTGCACACGGAAATCTCACACGAGGGGGCACGAGTGCTGGCCCTGGGCTACAAGGAGCTGGGGCACCTCACTCACCAGCAGGTATGCTTTCTTTTTCAGCCTCGTAGGAAGCCCAGCACCCAACTTCTCACCCCCAAACCTCCTCTTAGATGGGGGATGAGTGTGCACCACACTCTTCAGGGCCATCTCTGGAGCTTTATCTGCAAGAAACCATAGAATCACAGGGGTTGGACGGGACCTCTAGAGATCATTGAGTCCAACCCCCCTACAAAACAGTTCCCTACACCAGGTTGCACAGGTAGGTCTTGAATATCTCCAGAGAAGGAGACCCCACAGCCCCATAGGGCAGTGTTCAGTGCTCCGTCACCCTCAACGCCAACACAAAGATGGTGGCCAGGTCAACCCATAGGAAACTACACTGAAATATTGGCAGGTCTACCCATAGGAAACTACGCTGAAGATGGTGGCCAGGTCTACACATAGGAAAACTACACAGAGATGGTGGCCAGGTCTACCCCTAGGAAAACTACACCAAAGATGGTGGCCAGGTCTACCCCTGTCTGTTTTGTACTGGAGAGCCCAGAACTGCACACAGTGCTCCAGATGAGGCCTCACTGGGGCAGAGCAGAGGATCCCCTCCCTGGACCTGCTGGCCATGCTCTGTTTAATGCACCCCAGAATGCCATTGGCCCTCATGGCCACGAGGGCACAGTGCTCACGGTCAACCTGTTTCCACCCAGCTCCCTCTCTGCAGCTCTCCATCACTCGTCCCCATCCTGTACTGCTGCGTGCAATTATTCCTCCCTAGCTGCAGGACCCCACACTTGCTTGTGTTAAATTTCATCCTTCCCCATAGAGCAGCTGAGGATGAGCTGTGGTTGCTCTGCACTTCTCCAAGCGCCCATTTCTTTCTGAACAATGCTTTGATCGCAAAGCAGCGCCCACTGGAAGATGTCCGTGCTCCAGCTCTCCCCCATTTGCTGTGGTAGGTGCGGGAGATGAAACGCGAAGCTCTGGAGTGCGACCTTCGCTTCGCTGGCTTCATTGTGGTCTCCTGCCCTCTCAAAACAGACTCCAGATCCGTCATCAGGGAGATCCAGAACGCGTCGCACCACGTAAGCGTCTCCGGCAGCGTGAGGGCTTGAGGTGTGGGATTTCAGTGCCTTCTGAGCGAGGCAAAATGCTTCCCCGTGGCGAGGGCAGGGAAGCAGCGTGGATGTGGTGTTATTTTTGCGATGGGATTTGCCGTGGTGTGGAGATAAAGCATTTCTTGAAGGCGCTGCCAGCTGGGCAGAACTCTTCTCAGCGCGCCCAGAACTGACGCTGACCTCTCCTGCTTTCCCCTTCAGGTAGTGATGATAACGGGAGACAACCCTCTCACCGCCTGCCACGTGGCCAGGGAGCTGCACTTCCTCCAGAGGGAGCACACCCTCATTCTGCAGCCTCCTGCCAGCAAAGGTGACTGCTTCCACAGCTTCAAAACCAGACTCCAAGCACGGCTGATGGGTGCAGATCACGAAAAGGGCTGATGTGCTTTCCAGGGGCCCAGATAACCCTCTGCCCCTTTCTGCATCGGGGTACGACGAGAGCTTCTCTCTGCAGATTCCACCTGGCAGTGGCGGTCCATGGACGGCGCCGTCGTGTTCCCCATCTTGCCCAGCTCGCTGCGGGAGCTGACACGGCGCTACGACCTCTGCGTGACTGGGGAAGGTCTCAGTCACCTGCAGGCTCTGAACAAACAGCAGCTGCTGCGGCTCATACCACACATCCAGGTGTTCGCCAGAGTGGTGCCGAAGCAGAAGGTGAGAGGCTCCAGCTGTCGGTGAAACCCAAATTGTGCCGGTGCCCGACAGCAGCGTGGCTTGTGCTTAGTGCTAAAGCTGTCATCAGCCAGCGAGCAAAAGCTCTCGTGCTATCTGCCAGCTGGCAGCAGAAGAGCTCAGGATGTGCCCCGTTGTCATCTGGCTCGTTTAGCTCTGTGTTCCTGAAACGAGAAGTGAGGGTGAACCTTTCAGAGCCTGGCTCGGGAGCAGATTAATTCCCACCACGCAGCAGCACTCAGCCAAGGCACGTCACCCAGCTCGGGTGCTCTGCCAGTTCTCACCACGTGGTTCTTTTGGTCAGGAGTTCGTGATCACGACTTTGAAGAGCCTGGGCTACGTCACGCTCATGTGCGGGGACGGGACCAACGACGTCGGAGCTCTGAAGCACGCGGACGTGGGTGAGCGGGATGGCTGAGTTTGGTCACAGTCCTGAACCGCAAAATCTACGCTCGTTTCTCTCCTTTCGGGGCTGGGAAACGTCGTTTGGGGGCGGAAAGGGAGATGAAGGATCTCTGTGCCAGTGGAATACCCGCTGTGCATGTACAAACATCTCCGTGGGAGAGATTCCTCCCGTTTTTCCTCTTCAAAGCTCTTCAGCCAGCAGAAGATGCCCGTAACTGGCTGCGTTTGTAGATGGCCATCAGGGTTCCTCGTGTTCTGCTTATTTCAGGAGTGGCTCTGCTGGCCAACGCTCCCGAGAGACTCCCCGAGAGGAAGAAGAGACCTCGGGACGGCCCCGCTGACGGCAGACCCACGGCAGCACCGCTGGGGAGCGGGACGGTGAAGCCCACATCACGTGGGGCCAAGCACAGGGTCATGTCCCAGCGAGAGGAGCAGCTGGCCATGCAGAGGGTGGGTAATGAATTAACCCCGCTAATTGTCATCGCCCTTCGTTCCTCCTCCTGTGTACTGCTGGTTCATCCGGAGTGGGGGTGGGGAGAAGCAGCTTCTTGCTTTCCTGGAGAGCTCCTGGACTTCTCTTCGCCTCGGAAGAGGGGAGGGCAGGACTGAAGGCGAGGTGTGCCCCTCTCTTCTGCCCCACAGGAGAGGATCAGTCAGGTCCTGAAGGATTTGGAGGAGGACCGCGTGCCGGTGGTGAAGCTGGGCGACGCCAGCATCGCAGCCCCCTTCACCTCCAAGCTCTCCTCCATCCAGTGCAGTAAGTGTGGGGCAGAACTGAGCATGTGGGTCCCATTCTTTGATGGGATCAAGGAATAAGCTGAGGCGGGGGGGGAGTGAGAAACATTCCCAAACCAACAGCTTTACCCGTTGTCTGTGCGGTGGTGGGGGGCCAGACAGCATTGTGGTCGAGCTGCTTTACAGATGGTGTAGTTAAAAAGGTTATCATAATGGGAACAGACAACTAAGATAAATGCTCACCCGTGTCATAAGCTCGTGGTGGGAAACTCCAAAGGAACGATCTGCAGAAAGAGACCCTTTCCCAGTGGGGGTCGGCCCTTAAATGGGGTCTGGGAGAGTCAGATCCCGCCCCTCTGTGGTCACACGGGTGAGTGAATGAGGTCGATAGGAGAGGTGCGGTCAGACCTTGCCCTTCATGGTCACACGGGTGAACTGCCTTCACCCTCTTCCCCCTCAGTCTGCCACGTGATCAAGCAGGGTCGCTGCACGCTCGTGACAACGCTGCAGATGTTCAAGATCCTCGCCCTGAACGCCCTGATCCTGGCCTACAGCCAGAGCGTCCTCTACTTGGAAGGGGTGAAGTTCAGCGACTTCCAGGCCACGCTGCAGGGGCTGCTGCTGGCTGGCTGCTTCCTTTTCATCTCCAGGTCAAAGGTACGGGAAGGGGGTGGCTCCTGGGCCGTGTTTCTCCTACAGCCCCTCTCCAAAATGAAGCTGTTTTAATTCATCACTGAGCCCGGAGCGGTGGAAAACCACACAGAGAGGTCTGAACCGCTGCAGTTAACCCCACTTTTTGCTCCCAGCCTTTGAAGACTCTGTCCAAGGAGCGCCCGCTGCCAAACATCTTCAACCTGTACACGGTGCTGACGGTGCTGCTGCAGTTCCTGGTGCATTTCCTCAGCCTCGTTTACCTGTACCGCGGTGCCCAGGTGCGCACTGGTTCCAAGTAAGTGTCCCTCCCTCCAGCACAGGAGCAGCTCATCCTAGTTATTAAGGTTAGAAAGAAAATGATAACTAATTAGAAAAGGCCTCTCTGAAGGTCGTCAGTCACCAGTCTGTGTCTCTGAGTGCCACATCTCCGCTGTTCTGGTAGGAGGAGAGTGGAGAAAGGCATCACACGCTGCTCTTTCTATTAAAAAAAAAAAAAAAAAAAAAAAACACCATTTTTTTGGGGGGCAGACTGCTGGAAAGCCTTTCATATTTAAAAATACATATAATTTTTCCCACTTGATTTCTGATCTGTGGCCAAGAGTTCCCTACTTGAGCCAAAGGGGGTTGGGCAGCCGACCTCCAGCAGTTCCTCCCAACCCCTCCAGTTCTGCCTTTGCCATCAGCCGCGCACAGGTGAAAGCAGAGCGCCGATGCCAGGCTGAATCTGTGCGTAATGCCACCAAAATCGGGGTGGGTGGGTTTGGGGTGGGGTGGGGGAGCTTCGCTCTCGGTGATCCCGTTGATCTCTGCAGCTCTGCCCTCTTTTAGACGGGAAGAGTTTGTGGATCTGTACAAGGAGTTTGAGCCCAGCCTCGTGAACAGCACCGTCTACATCATGTCGATGGCGATGCAGATGGCCACGTTTGCTATCAACTACAAGGCAAGCCACGCTCCGCTCACATCCAGAGGGGCAGTTTTACCACTCAGCCACACTAAAACAAAGCACTGCTCTTCTCTGATCACAAGCAGTGCTGGGCAGAGAACAGCTCCTGCTTTCAGCCCCGAGTTGGATCGACCCACGTGCCCCAAAGTGCTCCTCGTCCCCTAAGCTGAGCGTCACAGCAGCACGTGAGCACTGATGGTTCCTCCCCGCTGTGTTTTAGGGCCATCCCTTCATGGAGAGCCTGCAGGAGAACAAACCACTGCTGTGGAGCATCGTCCTCTCGGGGCTGGCCATCGTGGGGCTGCTTACGGGCTCGTCGCCCGAGTTCAACGAACAGTTTGGGTTGGTGGAAATCCCTACTGAGGTGAGTGCGTGGCACTTCTCTCACTTACAGCTCTCACAGCCAGCAGAAAACGGCTTTAAGCAGAGCGTGCAGAGCAGCAGAAGGTTCAGAAGTTCCCTGCTTAGCACCTCTCGGAGGTTTTCTGCTGCTGCTTCGGGGTAGGGGAGGATGGGTGCTCACCGTTGCGTTTGTTCCCCAGTTCAAGATCGTCATCACGGAGGTGCTGCTGGCCGACTTCTTCCTCGCCTTGCTGGCGGACCGCGTCCTTCAGTTCCTGCTGGGGAGAGCAAAACTCAAAGTGCCTTCCTGAACACGGCGCCAGGGCCCCGCTGGGGGCACCCCAAAAAAAAAAAGAAATCATCCTTATGATTCGAGAGCGACTCCTGAGCTCCAGGGGGAGGGGTTTTCCTCCCACCTGCCGTGGAAATCACCTCTGTGAAATGACTTTTTGGTGTTCCCGGGACGCAGCAACCTGCCTGGTGGGAGTTTTGTACTGCCCGGCTCGAGGAGACGTTTACAGCATTTGGTAACTAAAAAAAAAAAAAAATCAAACCCGATGGATTTTGAAACGTGGTCGGGTTTTTGTGATGTTCGTAATGGGGGTTCAGCACGGGAGCGTACACGGAGCAGCAGCCATGGGGGGAGTGGGCTCAAAGTGGCACCAGAACACTAAAATCCGAGCGGAGCTGATGTTTAAAGCAGAGCTGTGGTGTTGTCAGAGCACAGGAGAAGAAACGCTGCCATGAACACATCCCCTTCCACCCCCACTGCCCCCCACTTCAAATCACAGCAGCAGCAGCACCAGGAGCTCAGGAGTGGGCTCAAAGTGGCACCAGAACACTAAAATCCAAGAGGAGTTGATGCTTAAAGCACAGCTATGGTGTCAGAGCACAACAGGAGAAGAAATGCTGCCATAACACACCCCCACTGCCCCACATTTCCTCCCCCATCACTGCCCCACACTTCAAATCACAGCAGCAGCAGCACCAGCAGCTCAGGAGTGGGCTCAAAGTGTCACCAGAACACTAAAATCCGAGAGGAGCTGATGCTTACAGCAGAGGAGAGGAAACGCTGCCATGAACACACCCCCAGTGCCCCACATTTCCCCCCCTCACTGCCCCACACAGCAGCAGCACCAGAAACTCTACATGTTCTGAAAGCATTACAAAGATACTTGGCAGGCGATGAGAGAAACGCCTTTATTCGTCGTCCCTTCCTGTAACTGGTTCTTAATTAGGCCGCTCCAGGTCCCCCCCCCCCAGAGCTGGAATGAGGCGTCAGCAGATGGAGGGAGGCAGGCGTGCAGCTGCCGTCCTTTCCACGACGAAAGTGTAGTTGTACTGAAAGCCACCAGAGAAAAAAAAAAAACAAAAACATAACAGTGGGGTTTTGGGAACCCCGCAGCGCTGCCACCGCTCACCCCAAGAGGACGAGGCACTCATTACCTCTTTCTCGATGTCAGCGAGCGATTTGACGGTCAGGTCGGAGAGGATGGCCTGAAATTCAGGGTGATTTTAGTGAAGAGAAGTTGGGGGGGGGGGGGAGGAAGGACGAAGCTTGAAGGAAGCACTCACGCTGCTGTCGGATTTGGGGCTGCGCTCGAATTTGGGGTGTAGTGTGAAGGGGACTCCGTCCATCGCTGGGAAGGGAAAGGGGGAGAGATTGTAATCACAGCAAAGGAGGTGCTCAGAATAAAGTGCTGCACTGAGGGAGGGGGGGGGGAAGGAAAGGGAGGGGGGAAGGAAAGGGAGGGGGGAAGGAAAGGGAGGGGGGGAAGGAAAGGGAGGGGGGGAAGGAAAGGGAGGGGGGAAGGAAAGGGAGGGGGGAAGGAAAGGGAGGGGGGAAGGAAAGGGAGGGGGGGAAGGAAAGGGAGGGGGGGAAGGAAAGGGGGGGGAGGAAAGGGGGGGGGAAGGAAAGGGAGGGGGGGAAGGAAAGGGAGGGGGGAAGGAAAGGGAGGGGGGGAAGGAAAGGGAGGGGGGGAAGGAAAGGGGGGGGGAAGGAAAGGGAGGGGGGGAAGGAAAGGGAGGGGGGGAAGGAAAGGGAGGGGGGAAGGAAAGGGAGGGGGGGAAGGAAAGGGAGGGGGGGAAGGAAAGGGGGGGGGAAGGAAAGGGAGGGGGGGAAGGAAAGGGAGGGGGGGAAGGAAAGGGAGGGGGGGAAGGAAAGGGAGGGGGGAAGGAAAGGGAGGGGGGGAAGGAAAGGGAGGGGGGAAGGAAGGGGGGGGAAGGAAGGGGGGGGAAGGAAGGGGGGGGGAAGGAAAGGGGGGGGGGGGGAAGGGGGAAGGAAAGGGGGGGGAAGGAAGAGGGGGGGGGGGAAGGGATAAAGCTCTGAGATCTTCTCTGAGTCCTGGTGATTAAAGGGAACGAACTCCTGCGGTGGGGGCACGGTGCAGCTTTGCAGCACGGAGGATGCGGTACCTGAGAGGTTGTAGATGCTGGAGCTGTCATCAGCCGAGCTGTGCGGTGTGAAGGAAGCACGCCTGGAGCCGGATTGAGCCACGGGCTTCTCCGGTGACCTGTGAAATTTATTAATTGCTAATTAATATCGCAGACTGACAGACCCACGGCGGCTGGAGGGACCTCTGGAGCTCCCCACAGCCTGAGTTGCCCTAAAGAGGGATCCCAGTGGGGCTGGAGATGTCTATGTAAGGACATCAACCCCACCTCTCCGCGCCGGTGCCCTGCCACTCTCACAGCACACAGCTTCTCTCTCCCTGAGCTCCAGTTTGTGCCCAGTGCCCCCCAGTTCGTCACTGGGCACCACCAGACACAGCCTGTCCCCATCCTCCTGGCCTCTGCCCTTCGGATATTGAGCAGCACTGACCAGATCCCCCTCAGCCTCCTCCTCCCCCCATGCACAGCCCCGGGGTTCTCATCCTGTCCCCATCAGGAGCTGCTCCAGGCTCTGCACCCTCCACTCGTTGGCTTTCTTGGCCACCAGGACCCAAAGGTCCTCTTCCACAGCGCTCTTTCCCACCAGCTCAGCCCCACGCTGAGTTTCTCCCCAGGTGCCCCTCACCTGGACGCTGCTATCATCACCTACATCAGCACACCCCTAAACCCTCCCCTAACGGCGCTGAGCAGCAGCAGGACCTGCTCCCACCCCCCAGCAAGGACTGGACGAGGTCGACGTATACGTACTGCTGCTCAGAGTCGGCCAACGAGAGCTGCTTGAGCCCCAAGCTGACCGTCCTGGGCCTGGGGACGGGAGGAGGGCTGCGTTTGGGAAGCGCTCCTTTCTTACACCAGATGGCAAAGTTACCGATTTCCCTAAGAAAATGGGGGAAGAAAAAGGGTTAAAAGCAGCAAAAATAGGGAAGAGGTTCACTCTGAAACAGAAAAAAAGGGTCAGAACACAGGAAGAGATGGGGGAAGGAGCTGGAGTGCAGCACACAGCCCATTTTTTTGGGTGTGTTTTTGGGGGGGTTGGTTTCACAGCATCACAGATTGGTTAGAAGGGAACTCCGGAGGAGATCGAGTCCGACCCCTCTGCCAAAGCAGCTCAGCATCCAGGCAGGTCGTGGATGCCTCTCTGTGCAGCTCCAGTGCTCCATCACTGCACTGTGAAGTCCTCATGCCCTCTGTGCTTTGCTTTGTGTCCATTTCCCCTCGTCAGATCACAGGGAGGAGCCCGGCCTCGCCCCTTTGCCTCCCGCCCCTCAGATACTTATGGACGTGGATTAGATCCCCTCTGGGTCTTCTTTTCTCAAGGCCCAGCTCTCTCAGCCTTTCATTTTATCATCTTTGTAGCCCTCCTTCAGACTCTTTTGAGGAGATCCCTGTCTGTTTTGCACCAAGGAGCCCAGGACATGCAAGGCTAGCACAGGAAGAATATCAGCGCAACACGAGGACCACCAAGTACCAAACAGATCAACTGTTCTGCACTGAACACAGGGACGAAGTCGCTGACTTTAAAGCTCCCACTCACTAACAGCATTTGAAATAAATGAGCCCCTGAGGGAAGAGTTTTAGGAGAGAACTCGGAGCTGTCAGCTCCTCCCCTTACCCGATCTTCATGTACTGCGGCACAGCCCTGCTCTTCCCGCTCAGTTTGATGTCCAACACGGCCGTGTCGGCGGCCCCGCAGGGCTGTAACCTCACGTAGAGCCGCTTCTTACGGGACGCACCAGAACCTGCGGGGGTGAAACAGGAGCCAGAGAGGGGGGACAGAGCTCTGGGGTACCTCGGCTCATTCCCAGCAGCACTTACGAGGCTCTGGGAACTCGGGGGCGCGGGTGTAGCCCGTGGGTTGCGGACTTCGGTCGCTCAGCACTTGGATGTCGGTCACCACTGGCCCAGATGACCCCTGCGTGGGACCAGAGCTTAGCGTGGGACCAGGGATCGGGACCAGAGCTCAGCGTGGGACCGGGGAGCGGGACCAGAGCTCAGCGTGGGACCAGAGATCGGGACCAGAGCTCAGTGTGGGACCAGGGAGCGGGACCAGAGCTCAGCGTGGGACCGGGGAGCAGGACCAGAGCTCAGCGTGGGACCAGAGCTCAATGTGAGGCCAGGGAGTGGGTCCAGAGCTCAAGGGGGGCCAAGGAAGCGGGACCAGAGCTCAAGGGGGGCCCAGGGAGCAGGTCGAGCTTCGTGTGGACACCGAACTGAAGGTGGACCCACAGATGAGGCCCAAAGCTCAAGGTGGGCTCAAGGATCGGGACCAGAGCTCAAGGTGGGCCCACACATCAGACCCAGGGCTCAGTCCCACAGCTCAGTGCAGACCCGGGGATCGCCCCCACCGCCCCCTTTCGTCCCCGCTCCCCGTACCGGCGCTGCGGTGCTCACACAGAGGTACCCGCCCTTGTGCCCGAAGCCTTTGCCCAGGTTGGCCGCGCTGCCCTCAACGCTGCTGGTGATCTGCGGGGCACACAGAGGGTGAGGCCGCACCGGAGTCTCCTCCCGAACCGCAGCCTCCCCCCTCGTGTCCGAGCGTCCCGTGGGGCCGCAGCCGTCCCTCGTACCACGCTCCATCCCGCCGGAGCCGCCTCGGGCCCCGCGGCCCAGCCCACACCGCTCAGCGGCACCGCGCCTTCCTCCGCCGCCATCATGGCCGCGTCTCCGCTGAGGTAAAAGGGGCGGGGCATCACCACGGCGCAACTCGCTCCGCTATTGGGCGAGGCGGAGGCGCGGAACGAAATGATTGGAGGCGGCGATTTGAGCGACGCGAGGAACGACCACAACGAGGAGCGCTGCGTTCAACACCGCCCCGCCCCGTTTCGAATACGGAAACCGCATGTAAACAGAGACGCCACGCATGCGCAGTTCGCCCGCACGGAGCCGCTCTATTGCCAGCACCGCACGCCCAGCTTTCCCAGTTCAGCCCAGTTCGGACCAGTTCAACCCTCCGGCGGTGCTTTCCTCTCCGGGGCTGCGATCAGTTTCCGCACCGGCGAGTTCTCCAGCTGGCGGAAGGTCCGTGCGGCTGCGAGAGAGGGGCACGGAGCACTGTGAGAGCTGCGGGGACGCGGCGTCACCCCAAACCCCACGGGGACACGGCGTCACCCCAAGCCCCACGGGAACACGGCGTCACCCCCCCGTGGGGACACAGAGAGGGGACCCGTGCTCACCCAGCTGCTCGGAGAGGCCCTTTAGGTACTGCCCGCTGTCCTCAGTGAAAGCCCGCAGCAGCTTTGCTGCCTGCTGCAGCTCGTCGAGCTGTAAAAGGTGTAACACAACAATTAAAAGCGCTCTGTTAATTGTTCACAGCGTTAGCTGCGAAAAAGGAGGGGCCTGAGGACGAGGTGGTTGTTAAGGAGGGAATAAAACAGAGACTTCAGGAAGGAGGAGCCACCCACGTGCCCGGGGGTGATCCTTTTGCTCCAGGGAGTCAGGCAGCGCTGGGTGAAACCCGCTCCAAATTACAAGCACCAATTAAAAAAAAAGAGCCAACATTTCCTGCTTGAAACAAAGCGGCGCCCTCAGCGGGGACTCACCACCAGCTCCACGGAGCTCAGCACCTCGCCCTGCTCATCCAGGATCCTCTGGTAGTTGGGTTTGGTGCTGAGCACTTCGGCCTGAGACGTCTGCAGGTAATCTGGAGGCTCCGCCCGTCCCTGTTGGCTCTTGCACTCCTCGAGCTGCCTGGAACACAAACGATTCCCCCCATTGCACCAAGGAGATGTGGGCATTTCTCGCTCCCAACCCCAAAAGGGTTTGGCCACAATCCTCACCTGGACGCTTCCTCAGCATCTTTGTGGTAGCGCTGCAGGAGCTCATCCCACGCCCGACACTCATCAGAAAACCTACGAGGGCAGAGAGGGTGTGCACGGGGCAGGAATCCCTCCTGTGGGGTTCAGGGGCCACGTGGGATCCAAGGAATGGAAGCGTGGAGAAATAATGAGGCACAAACGCCTTCGGAAGGGGAAGGAAAAGTCACGTGGGTCCCACGACTCGCACGCAGCGCTCACCTGGTGATGTACTCCTTGGCACTGCACACCGACTCGTCCGAAACGGAGTCTGATGGATCCCTAAAGCAGAGAGGGAAACGGTCCTTGAAGGTCACAGAGACACAGAATGGGTTGGAAGGGTCCTTAAAGGTCATAGAGCCAGAGAAATCTACAATAGGAAGGAAGGGTCCTTGAAGGTCACAGAACCACAGAATGGGTTGACTTGGAAGGGTCCTTAAAGATCACAGAATCATAGAATGAATTGGGTTGGTAGGGTCCTCAAAGATAATAGAACCACAGAACCACAGAATGGGTTGGGTTGGAAGGGTCCTAAAAGGTCACAGAGCCATAAATGTCTACAATGGGAAGGAAGGGTCCTCGAAGGTCACAGAACCACAGAATGGGTTGGGATGGAAAGGTCCTAAAAGGTCACAGAAGCACAGAGCGGACTGCGCTGTTTTGGGGTCACCAGCCCCTCGGGTTTGTCATCCCAGTGGTTCACTGCTTGGAAATCTCCACGTCCAGGCAGGAAAAGCAGAAAAACACAACACAGTTCCTCACCCTTCCGCTTTCTCAACGCAGCTCCTCAGCGTTCCATCCAGCTTCAGTTTCTCTACGAATCGCTTCAGCTCTTCCGAAACCAAGCTCACTGGAGATGGAAAACAACGCCACGTGAGCAGCTCCCGAACCCACTGCCCGCAGAGTAAGAGCAGAGCGGGACAGCAGCTCCACTCCCTCTCTCCTTCCCCACGTCGGCTGATCTCACCCCAACTGAGAAAGCTGGGAACTTTGTTGTATTAACACACAGAACTCACCGCTGGCTTTGAAAGCCTCGGGACTGAAGCCCTCTGTCTGCTCCAAGACGTGTTCGAGCTTCTGTGCAGAGAACTGTGAGGACACAGAGATCTCGTCACCTGTGGCAAAGCCGAACGTCGTCCGCGCTGCGCTGTGGGACCGCTGTGTTTTTCACCCCCCTTAAAGCTGACCTGGAAACTGGACAACAGCAGCACGGAAAGGCGATCCGTTTCCGGCAGGTCCAGGCTAATGGCTCTGCTCAGCTCTGACAAATGAGAGCAAAGGTGGCGAGGGGTGAGCTGAGGCCGGGCCGCGAGCACAGGAATGCTCTGAGAAGATGCTAAAAGTGCCTTCTGTTGTACGTGTGTTCAATGGAAGGGAAAAGAGGAAGGGAGGTTTCCCTTCCAACCCAACCCACTCTGTGATTTCATGACCTTTAAGGACCTTTCCGACCCATTGTAGAATTCTACGGCTCTGTGACCTTTAAGGACCTTTCCAACCCAACCCATTCCATGGTTCCATGGTTCTATTATCTTTAAGGTTCCCCCAAACACAACCCATTCTATGGTTCTGTGACCTTCAAGGACCCTTCCAACCCACTGTAAAATCCTATGGCTCTATGACCTTCAAGGACCTTTCCAACCCAACCCATTCTGTGGTTCTGTGACCTTCAAGGACCCTTCCAACCCACTGTAAAATCCTATGGCTCTATGACCTTCAAGGACCTTTCCAACCCAACCCATTCTGTGGTTCTGTGACCTTCAAGGACCCTTCCAACCCACTGTAAAATCCTATGGCTCTATGACCTTCAAGGACCTTTCCAACCCAACCCATTCTGTGGTACTGTGACCTTCAAGGACCCTTCCAACCCACTGTAAAATCCTATGGCTCTATGACCTTCAAGGACCTTTCCAACCCAACCCATTCTGTGGTACTGTGACCTTCAAGGACCCTTCCAACCCACTGTAAAATCCTATGGCTCTATGACCTTCAAGGACCTTTCCAACCCAACCCATTCTGTGGTACTGTGACCTTCAAGGACCCTTCCAACCCACTGTAAAATCCTATGGCTCTATGACCTTCAAGGACCTTTCCAACCCAACCCATTCTGTGGTTCTGTGACCTTCAAGGACCCTTCCAACCCATTCTGCGCTTCTCAAGAGACTTTGCAGAAGGTCAGAGCAGCACTTACCAGTAACATCCTGGTGAAACGGAGGCAGAGATTTCCGGCGTTTCGTTCCCTTCAGGCTTGACCGACGCCAGGAGCGGCGTTTGGTTTGAGACCCGGTGGCATTTGGGTTTTTCGCAGAGCGTGGGCTCCTGCGGGGTGTTTTTCTTGCAGCTGCTTCAGGAGTGATGTTCTTCTGGCTAACAGCAGCAAGCTCTGTCGGTTTTGGAGGTTTCTGGGGATCTTTCTTCTCTCCAGGGTCAGGTTCTGTGAAAAATGGGCAAAATCGACACGTAACTACTTAAGAGTCACAGAATATCCCGAGTTAGAAGGGACCCACAAGGATCACGGGATTACTAGGGGTGGAAAATACCTCACTGAGGTCCCCTCACCCCCATCCCTGCTAAAAGCAGCACCCTACAGCACACTGAGCACCGGACTGAGTGTTCAGCTGGGTCTGAATAACCCCAAAGAAGGAGGCAGTCCCAGCTCTGGGCAGCGTGTGCCAGGGTTCTGCCACCCCCACAGAGCGCAGCAGTTCTCTCACTCACCCGTACCCGGAGCACCTCCATCTGCTGCAAGGGAGGATCCAGTGAGAGAGGTCTGTGGGAAGAATGTTTCTGCAAACATTATGGGTCTGGAAGTGAGGTGACCCTACAGCTCCCTCAGGTCCTGAGCCCCCCCAGGGCCCTCTCAGACCCCCCCCCAGCCTCCTCACAGAGGCCCTAAGATCCCTCCAGACCAACCCATACCCCCCCGAGAAGCCGTAAGACCCCCCCCAGTCTCCTCACAGAGGCCCCAAAATCCCTTTAGACCAACCCAGCCCCCGCATAGAGGCCCTCAGACGCCCGCCCAGCCTCCTCCCACAGGTCCTGAGAACTCCTAAGCTTCCTCAGGCAGGCTCCAAGATCCTTTCAGACCACACCAGCCCCCTCAGAGAGGCCCTAAGACCCCCTCAGACCCTCCTCTGCCCCCTCAGCCTCCTCACACAGGCTCCAACATCCCTTCAGACAACCCCAGACCCCTCAAAGAGGCCCTGAGACCCCCTCAGATCCCCCCTAGGCTCTTCACACAGGTGCAGAAGACCCCTAAGACCACCCTGGCCCCTCAAGAGAGGCCCTAAGGCCCCCTCAGACCCTCCTCTGCCCCCTCAGCCACCTCACACAGGCCCCAACATCCCTTCAGACCACCCCATCCCCCTTAGAGAAGTCATAAGACCCTCTCAGAACCCCCCAGGTTTTTCACACAGGCTCAGAAGGCTCCCAAGACCACCCCAGCTCCCTCAGAGAGACCCTAAGACCCCCTCAGACTCCCCAGCCGCTTCACACAGGCACAGAAGTCCCCTAAGACCACCCAAGCCCACTCAGAGTAGCCCTGAGACCCCCTCAGACCCCCCCCCCCTCCTCCCAGGCTCCTCACACAGGTCCAGAAGGCTCCCAAGACCACCCTAGCCCCCTCAGATAGACCCTAAGACCCCCTCAGACCCCTCCAGGCTGTTCACACAGGCCTAGAAGGCCCCCAAGACCAACCCCAGCTTCCTAGACCCCCTCAGACCCCCCCCCCCCAGCCCCCTCTCACGGGCCCCAACATCCCTTCAAACCCCTCCAGGCTCTTCACACAGGCCCAGAAGACCCCTAAGACCACCCCAGCCCCCTCACAGAGACGCTAAGACCCCCTCAGACCCCCTCCCAGCCTCTTCACACAGGCTCAGAAGGCTCCCAAGACCACCCCAGCTCCCTCAGAGAGACCCTAAGACCCCCTCAGACTCCCCCTGAGACCCCCCTCAGACCCCCCCCCTCCTCCCAGGCTCCTCACACAGGTCCAGAAGGCTCCCAAGACCACCCTAGCCCCCTCAGATAGACCCTAAGACCCCCTCAGACCCCTCCAGGCTGTTCACACAGGCCTAGAAGGCCCCCAAGACCAACCCCAGCTTCCTAGACCCCCTCAGATCCCCCCCCCCCAGCCCCCTCAGCCTCCTCTCACGGGCCCCAACATCCTTTCAAACCCCTCCAGGCTCTTCACACAGGCCCAGAAGACCCCTAAGACCACCCCAGCCCCCTCACAGAGACCCTCAGACCCCCTCCCAGCCTCTTCACATAGTCCCAGAAGCCCCCACCCCGCTCAGAGACCCCCCCCCCTCAGACTCCCAACCCCCCTCAGGGACGCCCCGAGCGCTCACCTCCATCCCCGCCGCCCTCTGCCGCCTCTCTCCTCGGACCTGCAGGAAACCCGCGGTCGGGTTACAGCAACCGGACCCCGCTTCCACCCCCGAACCCACAGAATCATCACTCACCGGCGCCGGAGGAACGGCTCCGGACGAACGGCTCCGGACGCAGCTCGGAGGAAAGCGACCGTTACGCGCCGTACACGCCGGGAAATGGCGGCGCCTTGCGAGCAGTGCGCATGCGCACGGCGCGGAGCGGGAGCTGCGAGCACGCGCGCTAAACGACGCGCGCGCGCGTAGAACGGCAACGGAGGTTCGCGCGCACGCGCATCTCATTCTTCCCCCCCCCGCCCCGATTTGTGCGCACGCGCAGTGCGTTGGCCACGCCCCCCCGCTTCCCCGCTGTGTTTCCCGCCACTTCTGTCCCCTCACAGAGCCCTGAGGGGAGCGGGGGGGGGGGGGAGGAGGGGGGAAAGAATAAAAAGTAATAATAATAATAATGATAATTAATAATAAAAAAAAAAAGGCTTTGGAAGTTTATTATCTTTGATAAAATCTCGACTGAAAGTGGTGGGCGTTTTAACAGCGGTGGGAATGCACAAAAAACAGAGGTGGGGGGTTCTGGGGGAGGGGCGGGGGAGGGGTGGGGGGGAGAAGTTTTACATTAAGACATTAAATTCATTAAATTAGGATTCGGGATGACACGGGGTGAGGCCCACCCGAGTTCAGAGAGTTTTGGTAAAGCCGTGTTCCGCTCAGCGTGAAGTCTGGGTACGAAAAGCTTCATTTTTTTTCCTCTACAAAACGACAATACCGAGGGTTTAAAACGCCTACAATTACCATACGAGGGGTTAATCGTTAGTATCTATCAGCTAAAACGGAAATCTCGCGGTAAAATAGAAAAAAAAAGCTTTATGGAAATTAAAATAAGTCTTTTTTCTTCTAGAAGAGACACTGAGTTTCTTACCATAAAACTGATATTAAAAACAAAACAAAAACCACAAAAAAAAAAAAAAAAAAGAGATTCGGATAGAAAAAAAAAAAAAAAACCAAAAACGAAGCAAGTTCTTCAAAAAGAATTTCACATCCCATAATAAGTAAAAAGAACTCAGCTGAGAGGTAGAGAGGTGTCGTCGTAATCATCATCACAATCTTCTATTGGTTCCAGGGTTTGGCTGAGGTAATTAGCTGTGTGTCACGTTAATAGTATCGGCGAAAAGAGCAACACTGACAAATTACACTAATGACCTCTTTCCTCTCATCGGTAGGGTCCTAACGACTTAATTGGACGCGTCGGAATTAACGCTTCCAGGGTCTCCGGCGGGTGAGGTGATGGATGAAGGGGTGGTCGCGTCCTGCCAGCTGCCATTCGCCTGTGGGTAAAGCAGATGTTGCTCTTAGAAATGGAGACACAGAACATGGTTGACCTGTAAGGACCCTTTGAATTGAAAAGGCTCTTTTGTTGACCTGTAAGGACCCTTCCACCCCAACCACTCCGTGATTGACCTGCAGGGACCCTTTGAACATGACCACTCCACAGTTGACCTGTAAGGACCCTTCCACCCCAACCCTTCCACAGTTGACCTGTAAGGACCCTTTGAACCCAACTTCTCCACAGTTGACCTGTAAGCACCCTTTGAACTCCAACCTTTCCACTCCAACCCTTCCATGGTTGACCTGTAAGGACCCTTTGAATTGAAAGGCTCCTTTATTGACCTGTAAGGACCCTTCCACCCCAACCCTTCCACAGTTGACCTGTAAGGACCCTTTGAACTCCAACCCTTCCACCCCAACCCTTCCACAGTTGACCTGTAAGGACCCTTTGAACTCAATTTCTCCACAGTTGACCTGTAAGGACCCTTCCACCCCAACCCTTCCACGGTTGACCTGTAAGGATCCTTTGAACAGCTATTCTGGATTACAAATTTTTCTGGGAACCAAAGCCAAAGTTTTGAGTCGTAATTATCTCTCTCCTACCTTCCTTCTATCCCCACAGCAGAGTGAGTAGGACGCTGAGTATTTCCTACTCAGTGAGTAGGAAATAAGATTTATTCCCAGGCCACCACTAAGCACAAAACTCGCATCGGAGATTGGATAAAGTAAAACTTTGGGATATCTTACATCAATGCGCTGCGTCGTGTACAAAGGATTCCCCACAATGGTGTCATATCTTCCCGTCTGGTGTATGACATGGTGCAAGGAATCCATCTGCAGCAAGATCCCACAGAACGATGCAAAGACAGAGAGAAAAAACAAGGACAAAGTCATATCAAGTAGTACAAGTGGGATATACCTATTTTATTTGAAATAGTTTAAGATCGATGCTGTTAACACCACAATATCCCATCAATTCTACTTAGAGCAAGAGCAGTTCTCAAACAAGCCAGCACCGATTTGTTGACGTAAATCTGAAGGATGAAGGATACCAACGGGTTAATTTAGGTCTCAGACATAAGAGACCCACACATTTCAGTGGGTCTGTTTCGCAAATCTGACTCCGATCGCTTCTCGGATCCCAGCTAGAGAATTCTTATCCGATACCAAGAGAAACCACTTCGATAATAATAATGATAATTAATAATAACGGAATGACCTGCTCACCTGTGACTGCACACTGCCTCCCACGGGGGAGCTCTGGTAGGAGGTCAACGACTGCAAATTTATGAATGAATCTCCGGAGTTTGTCATCTTGAAAGAGCCAGAGGAAGCTTAACAATAATAAAACAAACAAAGGAAAGAGAATTAAATACAGAAACATATATATTTCTTTTCCTGTGAGCGTTGTAGCAGCTGTATTTAAGACAAAGAATCCCTACGACAGTTTCAACCATTGGCGCTCGTCATCACGAGAGGTTAATTAAGAGACTTCTGAAGCTGTTCCTTACCCGAATTTGGCGTCGATGGGGAGTTGGCCTGGTTTCCTTGAGCCACGACGTTGGTTGCGTCCACCGCCGTTTTCGCAGCGTAAATGTTGGCTTCTTCCTGGAACTTCCCCATGTTTTTCTTGTACCGAATCCTTTTGTTACCGAACCAGTTGGAAACCTGGAGATTTACAGCCCTGTTACCGTTCAAAGCGTTCTGTTCTCCGTTACGTTGATGACTAACCAGCAAAAAAATAAGCTGGGTTCAAGCAGAAAAGCCCTTCGGAACAAAGGGCCTTATCTCTCTTCATTTTTGTGCCAATAAAGCTCAATTTGCTCACAACCGGGCGACCGTTTGGCTCAGACAGCATTTCTTAACACAAATCAAGACTAGTTTTCACAGAACCACAGAACTGTTGGAGCTGGAAGGAGACCCTACACCGTCACTCCATCCACCAGAATGGCCTTTTCCAACCTTAACTCATTTCACGACTCAAGGATAAGAACCAACGGGAACTAATTCCAGGCACGCCACTTCGTACCTGCGACACGGTGATGCCACCCTTCTTTGCGAGCTCTTCTTTGGCCTCTTCGCTGGGGTAAGGATTGCTCAGGTGAGAATAGAAATACTCATTCAGCACTTCCGTTGCCTGCTTGCTGAAGTTACGTCGTTTGCGTCTGCGAAAAAACCACAATCATTTCGTGACCACGAGCCATAGAATCACAGAATCACAGGGGTTGGAAGGGACCTCCAGAGATCGAGTCCAACCCCCCCTACAAAACAGTTCCCTATACCAGGTTGCACAGGTAGGTCTTGAATATCTCCAGAGAAGGAGACCCCACAACCTCATAGGGCAGTGTTCAGTGCTCCATCACCCTCACCCTAAAGAATTCACGTGGAACCTCCTGTGCTGCAGTTTCTGTCCGTTCCCCCTTGTCCTGTCCCCACACACTGCTGAAAAGAGTCTGGCATCCACCACCTTGCCCCCCACCCCTCAGATATTGACCAACCTGGATCAGGTCCCCTCTCAGTCCTCTTTTCTCAGGGCTGAACAGACCCAGTTCACTCTGCCTTCCTTATGGGGGAGATCCTCCAGGCCCTTCCCCATCTCTGTGCTGCGCTTTTTCCAAGAGATCCCTGTCTGTTTTGGACTGGGGAGCCCAGAACTGCACACAGTGCTCCAGATGAGGCCTCACCGGGGCAGAGCAGAGGATCCCCTCCCTGGACCTGCTGGCCACGCTCTGTTTAATGCACCCCAGAATGCCATCGGCCCTCTTGGACAACAAGAACACACTGCTGGCTCACGGTCAACCTGTTTCCACCCAGCTCCCTCTCTGCAGAGCTCCTCTCCAGCACTCATCCCCATCCTGTACTGCTGCGTGCAATTATTCCTCCCTAGCTGCAAGACCCCACACTTGCTTGTGTTAAATTTCATCCGGTTTCTCCCTGCCCAGCTCTGCATCCTGTCCAGGTCTCGCAGCACAGCCTCCCAACTTCGGACCATCAGCAAATTGCTCAGGGTGGCCACCATCCCCTCACTGATGGAGATGCTGAACAAGACCGGACCCAGCGCGGACCCCTGGGGGACACCGCTGCTTACAGCTCTCCGACGACGACCCTCTGGCAGCCACTTCTCACCCCACTTCACTGCCCACTCGTCCATCTCACACTTCCTCAGCCTTGTTATAACGATGCCACGGGGGACAGTATCCAATGCCTTGATGAAATCAGGGCAGACCACACCCACCGCCCTCCCCCCATCCACCCAAACGGACATCCATGGGTCCACTCTAGAATATACCTGGTTTGAGAAGGAATATATTTAACTCCACGCCATTTCTAGAAGTTTATATCAAGGTAATATTTCAACTAACAGCACTGGGAATGAGGCTATTGGCACCAAGCGACAGATGAAGCCCGGATTTGAGCACCCGCTGCCACTTCTCATCGTACCTCGCATCCAGGAACCGCGAGCGCAGGATCATCACCGCCTCGCACGTGCTCTGCTTCAGCTGCATCTGGATGGTGCTGAATTTGCCGTGGATGATGTTCACCATCCGCTCTATTTCTTTCGGAGAAATGGGCCTCGTCCGGCTCTGTTCCCTGAGCAGGTTCATGACGTGGGTGGTGAACTCGCTGCAGGCCTGAGAATAAAGAGGTTTGTATCAAGAAAGGATGAAACAACCCCGAATCCATTTACCCAACAAGAAGACACGTTAAAAAGAACAAAAAAAAAAAAACCCAAAAACCAATAGAAGACTCTTCACGTTTCACCTTTGTTCACATTTAAGAATACTGCAAGAAAGTTAAACGAGACATTAATTATCTTTAGCTTGATGTCCAGTCCCTCTATTTCACCTTAATTCCGTAACACTGAGATAACGAATATCATCTTTACTTTGATGTCTGGACCCTCTATTTCATCTTATTGCTGCGACACTGAGCTCAGTTCTCAAAACAAACGCAATAACCTCGCGTCCAACTGAACTCATCACACCTCCTGTTCCGCTCTCAAAACCAACACCAAAGGAATAATAAAAAAAAAAAGGTTATTTTCAATTGAGATGATAAAAACTCTTCCATGCAGAAAGATCACCTGTTCATATTTCTCTAGCTCAGAGTGGTATATCTGTCGGATCTGTGACAGCTTGGCCCTGTAGTCAGAGTGCTCAATGCTATTGTCATTTGGACAGCCACCTGGTGTTGCTGCTACAGCCATCGGTGCTCCTCTTCCTCTTTTCTCGGGGCCGGAGACGCCCTCCGCCAGCAACATGTTATCTAGTCTCATTAGTTGGGCATCGGGGGGGTCTTCTTCCTGAATACCACGAATACTTAACACTGGGTAGATATAAAGAGGGAATCAAAAGGTTATTTCCGGGACGGGGAAGAGCGCCCACTTCAGTGGTAGAGCATTTAAAAACCCTTTTTAGCAGACTTGTATCTCCAGGTCGAGGAAAGAAGGAGCATTTAATGAAGGCACGATACAGCACGTATAGAGAAAACGTGGGTCAGAAGGAGAAACGGGAAACTGGATCTTAAAGACAGACAACAGGAGCTGGGTGAAATGTCTGAGCTGCTACAACTGCTGTATTTTGGTGACTGAGGACTGAAAAGAACACCGCGCTGCTGTAGGATCGTGCCGTACCCGAGGGCTGTTTGACTTAAGGAGCCTGGGAGGCCAAGGGTACAACTACACTGTCACCAGGGACAGACCGAAGAGCCATGGCATGGGGTTGGGTTGGGTTGGAAGGGTCCTTGAAGATCACAGAACTACAGAATGGATTGGGTTGGAAAGGTCCTTAGGGATCACACAACCATGGAATGGGTTTGGGTTGGGTTGGGTTGGGTTGGAAGAGTCCTTGAAGAACACAGAACCAAAGACTGGGTTGGAAAGGCCCTTAAAGAACACAGAACTCCAGAATCAGGTTGGGTTGGGTTAGAAGGGTCCTTACAGATCACAGAACCCCAGAATCACAGCACAGTTGGGTTGGAAGGGACACCAAAGCCCCCCCCCAGAACACTCCTCCCTCTGTTTCGTTTTGGTGCCACGTTCTCTTCTGAATGTGCCAAACATCTCGGGCACACTGCGATGCACATCAGCACACCCCGTGTTGGAGTCGAGCTCCCAGCTGCAGTTTAATTTTATGTCACCCGTCTAATGATAGTAATTAGACGTTCGTTATCATCAAATTACGCATCGGCTCATCTCAAGCTGACTGCTGAATAAAGCACTCCTGCAACCTCAAGGGAAGGATTGGGTTGGTCGGGGTTAGCAAGGAACTAGAGAGGAGCTAATTAGCATTAATAAGTTGCACTTTCAACCCCATAGTTCAGGTGCTTCACGAATAAAACCTTCAGAAGTTGAACAGCTCTATTGGAACAGCTCGGTCTGTGCAACCCACTCTGCCAGGCTGGAATTCAATGGTGGCTTTGGGAACCAAGATACAAAAATAACCCCAAAATTTACATGCGGTGAAATGGATTCCAAATGAATAAGAAAACTCAAAACGACGTTAAAAAAAAAATAGCGCCAGAACTGATAGATTAGTTCAACATTTCCTTCCACATTCCTCACTATTTCCTGCATGAAAAATTAGGAAGAACTCTTCTCTAGAAATCCCCATTCTCCTGCACATCACCTACTGATACCTGTCAAATATGCAAAGCCGCCGTCCTAAGCGACGTGAAATTCCCATCATTCCTAATTAATCCTTAATTAAACGGCATCGCAGCCTGAGGTGTTGAAGCCTCGGTACGCAAATGCAATCAGGGCCACGTATTTTGCATGTCATTAATTAAGAGGTTTGAGGTTCTGTAATGAACTGCACGAGGTTGGTGGGACTGAAATAAGCAGTTTTGTGGGGTTTTTTTTGTTCCTTCTTTTTTATTTTTCCCCTTTTCAGATTTTCCTTTGCGGATCAAATCACGAATCATCGAGTGTGACCACCAAACCCATTTTGGGGCTCGATTTGGGGGTTGGATCTTGAATGTTGGAGAGGGACTTTGGATTTGTAGAATCGTGAGGGTTGGAAAAGACCTCGAAGATCATCAGGTCCGACCATCATCACCACTGCACCCATTCCCAGGATCATTGAGGTTGGAAAGGACCTCTGAGATTGAAAGTCCAACTGTGGACCCATTCCCACTGTGCACATCTACACAGTATAGAATCGCTCTGTGGTATTGACCTGTAAGGACCCGTCCAACCCAACCACTCCACTGTTGACCTGTAAGGACCCTTCCAACCCAACCACTCCACCATATTGACCTGTAAGGACCTGTCCAACCCAACCACTCCACCGTTGACCTGTAGGGACCCGTGCAACCCAACCACTCCATGGTTGACCTTTAAGGACCCGTGCAACCCAACCACTCCATGGTTGACCTGTAAGGACCCGTCCAACCCAACCACCCTACCATATTGACCTGTAAGGACCCATCCAACCCAACCATTCCTTGGTGTTACGGATGATCAGTAAGGTGAGAGAACCAGAGAATCATCTGAGATCAAAGGGGGAAAAAAAAGGGAAAAAAAAGGGAAAAAGGGGGAAATAAGGGGGAATAAAGGGGAAAAAAGGGGGAAAAAATGGGGAAGAAAAAGGGGGAAAAAATGGGGAAGAAAAAGGGGGAAAAAGGGGGGGAAAAAGGGGGGAAAAAGGGGGGGAAAAAGGGGGGGAAAAGGGGGGGAAAAGGGGGGGAAAAAGGGGGGGGAAAAAGGGGGGGAAAAGGGGGGGAAAAGGGGGGGAAAATGGGGGAAAAGAGGGAAAAAAGGGGAAAAAGGGGGAAAGGGGGGAAAGGAGGGGGAAAAGGAGGGGGAAAAGGGGGAAAAAGGGGGGAAAAAGGGGGGGGGGAAGGGGGGGAAAAGGGAAAAAAGGGGAAATAAAGCTCGAAATGTGTTTTTCTAATTCAAAGCCTCCAGCTTCGCCTCCTGCTAACGCCGATGGTTTATCCCGGAGCCATTGTGACCGAGAGAAACCTCCAACAAAGAATGAATGAAAAATGAGGGGGGGGGAGGGGGGGGGAGGAGGAAAACACGTCTTATTCCGATTTCGGAGCTGGAAAAGGCCCCGGTCCCAAAGAAAGCCCCGAACCCCGCAACATGTCCCGGCTTTTGTTTGTACATCTGCTCCACGTCGGTCCCATAGCGAACAGACCGAGCAATGGGGGGCATTCAAACCCCACAGAGCACCCCCAGAGCCCCCCCAGCCCACCCCCGGCTCCTGGAGTACCTTTAATCCATAGGTCGGGCTCCTTGTGCCACCCTAATTAATGTTAATTAATGTGTGGGCGTGTATATGAATACATAATCATATTTGTAGGGCCACGTTCAAATAGAGGAGGATATGATCATATTATTAGGGCCATATTCATATATATGGGAATATAGGGCCATATTTTTAGGGCCACATTCATATATATCAATATATGACCATGTATGTAGGACCACAGTCATATATAGGTATATAGGACCATATTTGTAGAATCATATTCATCTATATAGGAATATAAGACCATATTCATAGGACTACATTCATATATAGGTATATAGGATCATATCTGTAGGATCACATTCATATATATAGGAATAAATGATCATATTCATAGAAGCGTGTCCAAATATAGGAATGTAAGACCATATTTGTAGGATCACATTCATATACATCAATATATGACCATACATATAGGACCACATTCATATATATATGAATATAGGACCATATATGTAGGACCAGATTCATATATATGACCACATCTGTAGGATCACATTCATATGTGAAGGAATATAGGACTGTATTTGTAGGACCACATTCATATATAGGAATATAGGACTGTATCTGTAGGATCACGTTCATATACATCAATATACGACCATATATATAGGACCACATTGATATATATATGAATCCATGATCATATTCATAGGACCACATTCATACATATGAATATATGACCGTATTTGTAGGATCACATTCATATATATAGGAATAAATGATCATATTCATAGGACCACGTTCAAATATAGGAATATAGGGCCATATTTGGAGGATCATATTCATCTATATAGGAATATATGATCATATTCATAGGACCGTGTTCAAATATAGCAATATATGACCACATTTGTAGGACCATACTCACACATATAGAAATTTAGGGCCACATTTGTAGGACCACACTCGTATACATCAATATATGACCACATTTGTAGGACCATACTCACACATATAGGAATATAGGGCCACATTTGTAGGATCATGCTCACACATACAGAAATTTAGAGCCACATTTGTAGGACCACACTCATATACATCAATATATGACCACACTTGTAGGGTCATACTCACATATAGAAACATAGGGCCATATTTGTAGGACCACACTCACACATATAGGAATATAGGGCCACATTTGTAGGATCATGCTCACACATATAGGAATATAGGGCCACATTTGTAGGATCATGCTCACACATATAGAAATTTAGGGCCATATTTGTAGGACCAGACTCATATACATCAATATATGACCACACTTGTAGGATCATACTCACACATATAGGAATATAGGGCCACATTTGTAGGATCATGCTCACACATACAGAAATTTAGAGCCACATTTGTAGGACCACACTCATATACATCAATATATGACCACACTTGTAGGGTCATACTCACATATAGAAACATAGGGCCATATTTGTAGGACCACACTCATATACATCAATATATGACCAGACTTGTAGGATCATACTCACACATATAGGAATATAGGGCCACATTTGTAGGATCATGCTCACACATATAGGAATATAGGGCCACATTTGTAGGATCATGCTCACACATATAGAAATTTAGGGCCACATTTGTAGGATCATGCTCACACATATAGAAATTTAGGGCCACATTTGTAGGACCACACTCATATACATCAATATATGACCACACTTGTAGGATCATACTCACACATATAGGAATATAGGGCCACATTTGTAGGACCACACTCATATACATCAATATATGACCACACTTGTAGGATCATACTCACACATATAGAAACATAGGGCCATATTTGTAGGACCACACTCACACATATAGGAATATAGGGCCACATTTGTAGGACCACACTCACACACACAGGAATACACGACCACACTCACGGCACCTCACTCACACCCACGGCAATCTGACGGCGTTTATAGGGCCGCGTTCATCCGTTGGGCTCAGAACCCAATCTCCATCCGCGCCCCAGATGCATCCCTTCACACACGGCCCCGACTCACCCGTTTTCTCCTTGATCTCGCAGAGCACGCTGAACAGAGCGGGTTTCATCCTGTGGCAGTTCAGGGCGTGTTTCCTGCGCGGGGAAAAAAGCAGAAGCGGAGTGAGCGACGATGTTTTTAGGGGGGGAAAAAGTGCCTTTTGGGGTACGTTTCTGTATGGATAGTAAATATATGCAGGTAGGGTATATATATAGCAACGGAATCTGTTCAAGAAGGAGGAAAATACACTTGGCTTTGCTGCAGGGAAAAGTGAAAGGGGAATGAATCTGGAACACAGGTAGAACACAACCCAGAATGCAGTCCTTCCCTCTCCCTCTCCCTTTCACTTACACTTTTGAGGTGCAGCTAGAAGGTGTACGGCATAGAGATAGAGCCAATAGGGAGCACAGCTGGACATTATATAGGACAGAGCCGGAATGGACCCGGAACACAGGAAGAACCAGCCTGGAACACAGCTAGAACCAACCTGAAGCACAGCTAGAACCAACCTGGAGCGCAACTGGAAACTCTAAAGGACACAGCTGGAACCAGTAGGGAACACAGCTGGAAACTATATAGGACAGAGCCAGAACCAGTCTGGAACACAACTGGAAAGAGCCTGGAACACAACTGGAAACTCTAAAGGACACAGCTGGAACCAATAGGGAACACAGCTGGAAACTATATAGGACAGAGCTGAAATGAACCTGGAACACAGCTAGAACCAACCTGGAATACAACTGGAAACTCTAAAGGACACAGCTGGAACCAGTAGGGAACACAGCTGGAACCAACAGGGAACACAGCTGGAAACTATATAGGACGGAGACAGAACCAACCTGGAACACAGCTAGAACCAGCCTGGAACACAACTGGAAACTATAGGGAACACAGCTGGAAACTATATAGGACAGAGCTGAAATGAGCCTGGAACACAGCTAGAACCAACCTGGAATACAACTGGAAACTCCAAAGGACACAGCTGGAATCTATACAGGACAGAGCTGGAATGAACCTGGAACACAGCTAGAACCAACCTGGAACACAACTGGAAATTCTAAAGGACACAGCTGGAAAGAGCCTGGAACACAGCTGGAACCAATAGGGAACACAGCTGGAAACTAGATAGGACAGAGCTAGAATGAACCTGGAACACAGCTGGAAAGAGCCTGGAACACAGCTGGAAACTATGAAGGGCACAGCATGAAAACATACAGGGATACACAGGAAGGAGGGAGGGAAGGGGAGGGGAGGGAGAGGGAGAGAAGGAGAGGGAGAGAGAGAGGGAGAGAAGGAGAGGGAGAGGGAGAGAAGGAGAGGGAGAGGGAGAGAAGGAGAGGGAGAGGGAGAGAAGGAGAGGGAGAGAAGGAGAGGGAGAGAAGGAGAGGGAGAGAAGGAGAGGGAGAGAAGGAGAGGGAGAGAAGGAGAGGGAGAGAAGGAGAGGGAGAGGGAGAGGCCCTCGGGGCCACCCTATCATGACAGTCCCAACAGCGCATGGCTGAGTAACCCCCATCCTATCGCGATAGTCCCAGCAGCACACAGCTGAGTCACGGTGTTGGGCTGTACGGACACGGAACCGGCATGGAACCGCTCCATATCCCCAAACCGAACTCCCATCGCCATGCCACAGCTCAGAGGGACGGGGTGAGCCCCACAGCCCCCACCCTATCGCGACAGTACTGACAGAACACAGCTGAGTCACGACACAAGGCTGCAGGAGCACAGCACCGAACCGCCCCATATCCCCGAACCAAACTCTCATCGCAGTGCTGTGACGTGGGGGGGGAAGGCGGCCCCACAGCCCCCATCTCCCCACCACCCTATCGCGATAGTCCCGATAAAACACAGCTGAGTCACGACGCGAAGCTGCGGGAGCACCGAACCGGCACCGAACCGCCCCATATCCCCAGAGCGGCTCCAGCGGGGGGGTCCCATCGCTGTACCACGGCCCAGAGGGTGGAAAAAGTGGGGCGGGGGTGGGGGGGTGGGGGTGGGGGGGAGGAAGGGGGAGGAGGGGGTCCAGCCCCACAACCGCCGCCCCCCACCCCGCAGCTCCCGCAGAACGGGAACCCCATTACCTCGCCTGGGCCTCATCCAAGCTCTGATCGGTGATGGCCATAATCTGCTGCAGAACGTCGCCCGTATCGTGAGGGGGAGGGCCCGGGGGGGCCGCAGAGCTCGGATCTCCCGGGGCTGCGGTGGGGGCGGCGGGACCCCCCGGGGGGAGACCCCCTTGGAGGGTCACCCCGGCTCCGTGCGGTGCCATCAACCGCGACGGATCCTCCATGGCCGCCGATGGGGGAAGCGCAGACAACAGGGGCCCGAAGCCACGCCCACCCCCCTCCAGGCCACGCCCACCGCCCCGCCTGGCCACGCCCACAGCGCGGGGACGCGCCCGCCGTCGGGACACGCCCACTCCTCCCTCGTCTCTCAGGCCACGCCCACAGCGTGTGGGCGCGCCCTTGCGTTTGGGCCACGCCCCCCCCCCCCGTGTGGAAAGCCACGCCCACCTGCCTCGGGATACGCCCGCGCATGACCTCATGGGGGGGGGGGGGACTGAAGGGGGTTCTGCGAGGAGCGGCGAGAGGGAACTTCTGCATCGCCAACGTGGTGAGGAGGGGGAGGAGAGGGGGAGGGGAAAGGAAGGGGAGGGGAGGGGTAAGGGGAAGGGGAAGGGGAAGGGGAAAGGGAAGGGGAAGGGGAATGGGAAGGGGAAGGAAGAGGGGAGGGGGAGGGAGAGGGGGAAGAGGGAGAGGAGGGGGAGGAGGGGGACGGGGAGGTGGAGGGGAGGGGGAGGGAAGAGGAGGGGGAGGAGAAGGGGAGAGGAGGGGGAAGGGGAGGGAAAAGGGGAGGTGAAGGGGGAGGTGGAAGGAGGAGGTGGAAGGGGGAGGGGAAGGGTTAGGGGAAGGGGAGGGGAGAGGAAGGGATGGGAGGGGGGAGGGGGAGAGAAGGGGGGAGGGGGAGGGGAAGGATCCTCCCAGGTCACAGACCCATGGAGTGTTTGATGCTATGAGTGATAGGGGACTCAGAGACTGATAAGGGATAAGCGGATTGATAAGGGGGGCAAAGGGTTGATAAGGGATCAAGGGAATGATAAGAGATCAAGGGATTGATAAGGGGGCAAGGGATTGATAAAGGGGCCAAGGGATCATAGGGTCACCCTACGATCTGTTTACAGTCACTGTAGGGTGGGAAACCAAAGACCCCCACGAGCAGTTCCCCAAACATTTTGGGGCAGATGAGCAACATTGACATCACAACGAGAGAGGAAAACGTGTCAAGAAAACCTTTGGAGGGTTTAATTTTGGTCATCCCAGGTGTGGTTGGGTTCCAAGGGTCCTTGCAGGTCAACCAGGGTGTGGTTGGGGCGGGAGAAGGGTCCTTGAAGGAAAGAAACCCAACCCAAAACTCCACAGCGAAGAACATCCCCTCACCCCCTCCAAATCCGCCCCACGTTCGCCTCTCTGCTCCCAAAATTTGGGCTGACGCGCATTCACGCTTAAAAATATGACAGTGGGAAGGGGGGGAAACGTATTTACTGCTCCTTGGCCACGAATATTCAGCGGCCAACAGTGTCTGCCCCGCAATTGTGATCTCCCCACCACTGAGAAGAACACGTCTCACATTTAGGAATGGGCGTTGGATTTGTGAATGGTGTTGATGAGCAGAACTCACTCCACATTTATGAATGGGCACTGAAGTTGTGAATGGCATTTGGTACTGAGCAGAACTCACTCCACATTTAGGAATGGACATTGGATTTGTGAATGGCATTTGGTGTTGAGAACTCACTGCACATTTATGAATGGGCGTTGGATTTGTGAATGGCATTTGGTACTGAGCAGAACTCACTCCACATTTATGAATGGGCGCTGAATGGCGTTTGGTATTGAGCAGAACTCCTCTCCATTTGAGGAACAAAATACCCCCCAAAACCGCACGGTGCTCTGAAATTCCAGAACAGACATTTAGAGTGGGGGAATCCGCTGCTCTGGAAGGAATTCTGGCACATTCCTCTCCAAAAAGACATCGAGAAGAATCTATTCTTCTCCCGGAGGGGGTGGAAGACGACTTGGATCACTTTGGGAAACCACTCTGCGCTGGATCGAAGTGAAGAGCTGAGGAAGAGCCGCTCCTGGAGGCAGCTGTAACCCCCCAAAAAACGCCCGCGTGCGATTCCCATCCCATCGACCTCCTTTAGAAACCTCCTTTAGTCAAGCACGCTAATTAACAAACCTGGTCCCTCATAAAAGCGTCCTGTCCGTGGGGATCCCCACCCTCTGTGGGGGTCCTCACCCCTGGGCGCGACGTCTCCCGCTCCCACGGGAGCACAGCCTCAGATGGAGGAATCCACCGTGAAGTGCCCGTTCGGAGACAGCGTCCCTCGGTCGGCGGCATTCAGCTTCACCGCCGTTGGGGTGTATTTGGGGTTCCGATAACACACGGAGCAGAGGATCCTCCGGAACGTGCTCCTCATCTCGTTGTCCCGATACGAGTAGACGATGGCGTTGATCAACGAGTTGATCTCGGCCAACAGGAGGACGTATTTCTCCACTGCCAAAACGTTGCAGCTCTTGCAACCCAGACCGTCCAACAGCAGCACCACTTGCCCCGGGGTCCAGCAGATCACGAAGGCGCCTGCAGAGGGGCAGCCCCACACCCCACACCGTTAGAGGGGGGTTCCTCCCTCACCCCTGCACTCTTTCTGGGAGGGGATGGGATTGAAGTGTTTTAGGTTTGGGGAAGAAGGGATGAAGTGTCACCCAGGCGCTCCCCGTGGGGGGAGGTGGTGGGGTTGGTGGGTTTTAGGGTCGGGGTGGGAGGGGGAAGTGAAATGGGGTAAGCACGGCTCCGTGTCCCGCTCTCTGTAGGGATGCTTGGTGGAGCTGTGGTGTTTTTGGGGTGGGGGGAAGAGAGTGAAGCGAAGAAATCCGGGCAGACCCAGCTACTCCCAGTAAGGATCGCTGTGTTTTAGGGAGGGGGGGAAGAAGAGGTTAAAAGGGGAAAAAAATACTGTTTCCTTCTACACTTTTTCCTCTGTGTTGGGCAAATTCAATAGCAAATAGGAAACACAGAGGCATTGGAGGTCCCCATAGATCTGTGGGTTCTCTCCTCATCAGATCCCCTCCTTCCCCATAGATCTGTGGGTTCTCTCCTCCTCAGATCCCCTCCTTCCCCATAGATCTGTGGGTTCTCTCCTCCTCAGATCCCCTCCTTCCCCATAGATCTGTGGGTTCACTCCTCATCAGATCCCCTCCTTCCCCATAGATCTGTGGGTTTGCTCCTCAGCAGATCCCCTCCTTCCCCAAGGATCTGTGGGTTCACTCCTAATCAGATCCCCTCCCCACAACCCCCATGGGAATGGAAGGAACCACACTGCGACCCCACAGCTCCAGAGGGAACACTGCAGTGACCCCACAACCCCCAGGTAAAGGAAAGTAGGGAGCGCTCGAGCCACCCCACAACCTCCCCACACCCCCCACCACTCCGCCATGCCCCCAACTCACCGAGGATGATGGTGACCGTCTTGACGAGGCCGACCACGGTCTCCCTGTAGCGCGGGTGGAAGGAGGTGTGCGCCGACATCCTCCCCATCTTCCTCTTGACGTAGACGAAGATGTGCGCGTAGACCACGGCCATGAGGAGGAAGACGAGGAGGTTGGAGATGGCCCAGAACGTCAGGTAGCTGCGGCTGTAGAGCGGAGCCATGCTGGAGCACTCCTCCAGGGCGCACAGGCAGTGCCAACCGTAGGATGGGATCAGCCCCAGCAGCAGAGCCGTGGCCCAGATGCAGAAAATCAAGATCGTGACGCGTTGGTTGGACATCTTGCTGTGCAGCTGCATGGTCAGCACCGTCTGGTGCCTCTCCACCGCGATGGCCAAGAGGTTGACCACCGAAGCAGTCAGGCTGGTGTCCAGGAGGCTCTGACGGATGAACCAGGTCTTCAGCGACAGCTCGGCTGTCCTCGGCCCCGTGTGGAACATGAGGAACATGTAAGCGATGCCGGCAAAGAGGTCGGCGGCCGCCAGGTTGCCCAGGAGGTAATAGATGGGGTAATGGAAACGGCGGTTGATGACGATGGCGGCGATGACCAGGAGGTTGGTGAGGAGGACGATGACGCTGACGGTCAGGCCCAGGGCCACCACCAGGACGTCCTTGGTCCTCCAGTAGGAGGTGAGCTCCTTCCGGCTGTTGTTGTAGAAGAAACCCACCGACTCGTTGTAGAAACACTGCTTCATGGCCGCAGCCCTGGAAGGGTGGGGGAGGGAGCGGTGAGAGGTAGTGTGGGTGTGGGTTGGGGGATGGGGAGAAGTGGGAGAGAAGTAATGAGTGGGGGTGGGGTCCTGGAAGGTTGCAGAAATGTAAAAAGATTGGGTTGATGGGGTCCTGGAAGAGTGTGGAACTGTGGAATGGGTTGGAAGGGTCCTGAAAGGTCGTAGAAGCAAAGAATGGTTGGGTTGAAGGGGTCCTGAAAGGTCAAAGAACTACAGAATGGCTTGGAAGGGGCCTTGAAGCAAAGAATAGTTGGGTTGGAGGGGTCCTGAAAGATCAAAGAACCATAGAATGGATTGGAAGGGTCCTTCAAGATCATAGAACCACAGAAAGTTGGGTTGGAAGGGTCCTTAAAGGTTGTAGAAGCATAGTATGGGTTGGGTTGGAAGGATCCTAGAAACATTAAATTGTTGGGTTGGAGGGGTCCTGAAAGATCAAAGAACCACAGAATGGGTTGGAAGGGTCCTCAAAACACTGAATGGTTGGGTTGAAGGGGTCCTGAAAGGTCAAAGAACCACAGAATGGGTTTGAAAGGGTCCTTTGAAGGTCAGAGATCCACAGAACAAGTGAGAAGCGTCCTTAAAGGTCACAAACCCATGGGATCACAGCATGGTTGAGTTGCAAGGACCCCAAACCCCCCCCCCCAGCCCCATCCCTGCTGTGGGCTGAGTGCCCCCCACCAGCTCAGGCTGCCCTGGACCCCATCCATGGCCTCAGGATCCCCCAAGGACAGAGAACCCACCGCTCTACACAGCACAACACCCCGACACCTCTGAGTACAGAATTTTCCTCCTCATTAGCACAGCACCTTTGTCACAGATGGAGATGGGGAGGGGGAGGGGGGAGGACGGAACAACGCACCCCCAGAAAGTACCCCCCCCCAGGGAGGAAAGCACATTGTGCAACAGCACGGTGTGTCTCCGACGGCCGAATCCTCGCAGCCGCATTTCAAGGTCGTGGAGGAACCTTGAACGCTCCGGGAGACGTCGGGCAGATGTGATCCGGGACTCTCCCCCTTCCCATCCCAGACACAGCTACTTCTGTCATCCCAGTGCTCCCAGTGCAGAACTGGGAACAAATTCTGATGGAAGGCTGAGAGGGCACTGAGGTGTGGGGCTGGGCAGCGCTGCGTGGAGCGGTTGTGGGGTGGAAGGATTGTAGGGTCGTGGTACCGTAGAACCCGTGGAGTCACAGAACCTCCACAGAACCATAGGATTGCATAGGATTCCCACTTTTCTTTGGGGCGTTGGGCACCGCCGGGAGCAAAACCGGGTGTTTTTCGGGAGCACTGACCTGCAAGGTCACCCCAGCCAATCCCTGGGTGACCTGTAAGGATCCCTCCAACTCAATCATTCCCTGGTTGACCTGTAAGGACCCTTCCACTCCACCCTAACCATTCCCTGGTTGACCTGTAAGGACCCTTCTACTCCAGGCACTCCCTGCTTGACCTGTAAGGACCCTTCCAACACAACTACTCCTTGTTTGACCTGTAAGGACCCTTCCACCCCACCCTAACCATTCCATGCTTGACCTGCAAGGACCCTTCCAACACAACCATTCCCTTGTTGACCTGTAAGGACCCTTCTACTCCAACCACTCTGTAAGGACCCTTCCAACTCCACCATTCCCTTATAAACCTATAAGGACCCTCTGACCCCAACCCCTCCCAGGTTGACCCGTCTGGACCCTCCCGCCCCACAGAACATTTAAATCCCCCCAAACGCAGCACAGACTCCTGTGGTCCTCCGCTCCCCTGGCAGCGCACTCTGCATTCCCGGGCGCTGCAGCTCTCATCCCAAGCTTGTTAGCAGCGGGGAGGTGAGGTCATTAATCAGGCTCGTTATCGTCCGCACCCAGTGCGGAGTTGCGCAAACAACACAGTCAGGTCTGAACTTTTGATCTCCGCTGGGAAAAGGGGACAGAGAGGTACATACATACTGGGAAAAGGGGACAGAGAGGTACCAGGAAGGGATCGTTGGGCTGTGTGGTCCAAAAGAAACCTCAGGAAAAGGGGTTTTTGGACCAAACGAGGCCGAAATATCCCAAATGTGTTTTGTGCAGAAAAGCCCCAGCAGGAATTCGGGCTCAAGAAGCAAAAATGAAAGGAGGGAGGAGGAAGGGAGGAAGGGAGGAAGGCTCTGGGGTCGGGATGAGCGCTGCAAAACACAGCGGGGGGAGCGACTGGGGAGGGGTGGAATCCGCGAGAGGTGGAATTCGGGGAGAGGTCGTTCTGACATCAAAACAGCTTCGAACTCTCAGCTCCCACCAACGGCTTTAGGAGCAGAACCCCGAGAAGGGCTGCAAACTGCGGCTGAGGTCGCATCGGACACTTCAGTGGTGCACCCACGGATGTCCAGGGAGGAAGGGATGGCTGCGGTACCAGGACTGGAAGCATCCCATAATGATCCACCCATGCAGACATGAAGCAAAGTTGCAAGTGCCATCGAACCCCATTCACTTTTTGTCCCTTTGAATCCCACTGACATTTTTTTGCCATCGAACCCCACTGACATTTTTTCCCCATTGAACCCCATTCACTTTTTGTCCCATCGAACCCCACTGACATTTTTTTCCCATCAAACCCCATTCTTTTTTTTTTTGCCACTGAACTCCATTAACTTTTTTGCCCCATTAAACCCCACTGACATTTTTTCCCATTGAATCCCATTCACTTTTTTCCCATTGAACCCCACTGACATTTTTTCCCCATCAAATCCCATTGATATATATATATTTTCCCATTTAAAGTGCTCCCCCCCGCCCCCCCCCCCAGTTATGGGGGTCCATCTGATGCAGTGGGGATCGTTGGGGCACAACAACGATTCCCCCCACGCTTTCATTCAAGAAACCTCAACATCTCCGGGGAGGAGATTGCCATGGGGTATCCCATAGGATATCCCGAGCCCAAAGGGACCCGTCGGGATCACTGAGTCTGACTCCTCCTTGAGAGCCAACGCCAAATTTAATCACTGTGACACCAAGTGGGGGGTGGGGGGGATGGGGGGCACGCCCCCAATAAACAGCAGCAGCTGCTGCGCCTCTTGATTACTGCCCTGCAGTTAATTAGCCGGGCGACCTTGGCGCTCGGTGGCAGCGGATAATGCCACGAACCAAAATGCAATGTGGGGGGGGGAGGGGGGGAAGAGCCCAAGTGAAATCTGGTGCTGTGATGCACAAAGGATCCAGAGAAACCCCCAGACCCCCACCCCACTCTGCAATAGGATCTTATGAGACTTTCACACCCCTCCCCCCGCCCTTTTCCCAACTCCCCCCTCCCAAACTGGAGAAGTGTTCAAACAAGAAATGAACTCCAACTCTGCTCCGATCTCTCTCTCCCACCTTAACAATAAGAAAGCCCCACAGAGAGGCCGTGAAAATGCATTTTTCCCCCTCCCAGTCCTCCCTCCCTCCCCTTCCCCACCCCCCCATCGTTCGTGGGACCGCTGCCCTCCATTCACGCTGAGCTCAAGAGGTTCAGCGCTGGAAATCACAGCACAAGGGGCCCTCCTTCCATCTCCACGTTCCTCCCGTGAACGTGAGAAAGCGCTGCTCATCTCCCGGAGCTGTGGGACGGATGCCTGGCTGCTCGGAACTGCAATCAGTGCTAATTAAAAACGCCTTTTATAGATCCATTGTCCCGAGCCAGCTCACCGTCCCCACTTGCTTTACACCGCCGTGCGCAAAGGGATGGGGCCAAAGGTTGGACGGGCTGCTCCCTTTTTTTGTTTGCTTGCTTGTTTGTTGATTGTTCCAGGCAAAAGCGGGACTAAGGTTTTTTTTGCTCTTTCTATTGAATAAAAATAAAGGAATTCTTACCTGGAAACGCACCCGCTGCATCCAGACTGGACTTCTAGCGTTGCCATCCCCACCGCAGGGAAGCGGGAGAGCTGTTCCGCACGGAGATCCCCATCTCAGGAGGCAGAGAGTGGGGCGAGGGGCCTTTCCAAACCAAAAAGCCGAGTGGAAAAGTTTCAGAGCGGCGTTACAGCTCCGAAAGGCAAATTTGAGAGAGCTCCGATGAGCCCTTCCCTCCTTGGACCCTCCCCTTAGGCGGATCCTTCGGGATCCTAGATCCACCCCGTAGCCGCAATCCGAGTCCTCTCCTCCTTGAAGAAAGCTGTGCTCATATTCTGAAGGTCTCTGGTGCAGGCTGGAAGGAGTCGGCTCTGATCTGCTGGCATCGGGCTGCCGGGGCGGTTCCACCAGTATGGCACAGAAACTGGTCCCACTGGAGCCACCTCGAGCTGGCTGCTCACCTGCGTGAGCATGGGGATCTTCTTCAGCCTTCATCGCGGAGCGCTTCGAGTCCAAGTGGGAGGAGACAGGGCCAAAGGGCTGAAGAATCATCGACAGAGCCGCCAGGAGGTGGGAGCAGGTCGGGAGGAGCACTGCAGGACGAGGAGAGGTTGGAATATCGGAGGGGCAACCACGGAGTCCTACAGAGGACGAGCATCACCCCGAGCTCCTTAAGGTCTCCCTCCATTCTGCAGCCTCCAAGGGTGAAAATTATGCTGTAAAACTCACACGAGCCGCTAAGAAATAAATAAAAACAAATCGGGAAGAGCGGAGTATCTCCACCTGATTGGAAATCTGCGGTCTTCTGAGCAGGAGCGCGACCCACAGGGAGGCACCACCGCCCTCCACGTGGTTCCTCTGCACATTCTGAACAGCGAAACGTCGCAGGAGCAGAGCTCTCTCTTGGGGAAGTTAAAGTTTAACCGAGGCACCTCCCCACAGCAGAGAGCAGCCCAGGCGTGTCGAGAAGTCGGAACCCAACGCAGAGCCAGAAATACTCAAAGGAGCCAAACTCCTCGGTCTCAGACTTCCAATATCGATGTTATGAGGAGAAATCTGAGCAGACAGAGTGACGGGGGCTGATCTTTCCCCTCCTCACGATGTATTTCTGATCTGTTTGGCTCCAGGATCCTTTGCATCCTCATTTCTCCACCCAACATTTCACTTCCCCATCCTCATCTCCCTACCCCCCTCCCTTCGGTGTTCTGCGACCTCCGTGCTGAAAGCAGTGGGTTTAAGGCTCTGCGCTGATGCTGGCACACAAACAGGCCGTCAAAAAGCCAGCGAAGAACCCAGCAGAACTGGTTCCCATCTGCCAACACCCAGAGCGATCAGAAGGGCAGAACCCAGTGGGACCAGTTCCAAATCCAGAACATCAATGAAAGGCCCAGCAGATCTGGTTCCTATGATCCAATACCCAGAACAATCAGGAGAGCAGAACCCAGTGGGACCAGTTCCAAATCCAGAATGTCAACGAAGAACTCAGCTGAACTGGTTCCCATCTGCCAACACCCAGAGTGATCAGGAGAGCAGAACCCAGCAGGACCAGAACCAAATCCAGAACATCAAAAAAGAACCTGACTGAACCGGTTCCTATGAGCCAGTACCCAGAGTGATCAGGAGAGCAGAACCCAGTGGGACCAGAACCAAATCCAGAACGTCAACGAAGAACTCAACTGAATTGGATCCTACAAACCAATATCCAGAACAATCAGAACAGCAGAACCCAGTGGGACCAGAACCAAACCCAGAACGTCAACAAAGAACCCAACTGAACTGGTTCCTGTGAGCCAATACCCAGATAGATCCGGAGAGCAGAACCCATCGGAACCGGTTCCAAACCCAAACTCCCTGCCACAATGGGTCAGCGCAGTGGAGGGGGCAATGGTTCTGTGCCCCTGTGTGCACACACAGAGCCCAAATTCAGGGTGAAGGGGGATGAGAAACCAGGTTGGGTCAGGTCAGGGCTTGTGCAAACCCCTCCCGGGTGGATCCGTGCTTTCAGACGGAGGGGAGAGAATATTTCTGAGATGAACAACAGCAGTTGTTTTTTTTTTTCCCTTTGTGCTGTTGCAAAAAGAAGGGGAAGGGGGTGGGGGGGGGGGGGGGAATACACAGCAGGAAAAAAAAAGAGAGCATTTCTTTGGAGGGAGGAGAGCTGAGATGCTGCGGGGTTGGAGACAAACCACACTCGCGCGTGGCCCTGAGTGACCTCACCCTTTAAGGACGCCGAACTCCACACACAACCCCCCCCCCCCAAAAAAAAAAAAAAAAAAAAAAAAAAGTCAACAGCACAGAAAATCAGAATCGCTGCACCCAAAAACCCGACGTCATTCTCTCTCCGGGACGGAGCTCGGGTGCCTGAGCTGGTTTGCATGCTCAAGATGCGTTTCCCTCCCCGCTGCTGTGAGTCTTCTCCTCCCCCCCCCCCCCCCCACCTCAGATCGTTTCTCGGCTCATTTTGCAGCATCCACTCCCCCCCTTCGCCCCCTCCTCCAGCCCAGAAACCCGATCCGAGCACATCCTGGTGCCCAGCGGAGAGAAACTCGCAGGGAGACGGCTTCCAGAGTCAACAGACCTCTCCCACCCCTTTATTGCACCTCTGTTTTCTCAGGGCAGCGTTAATTGCTCTCATAGATTCCGTGTTTTCCAGCAGACTTAGAGCCAAAGGTTTCTCTTTCAGCCCCACGGCCGCCACCGCTGGCGATGGTCGGAAGGTTTTCACCTCTTCCCCCCCCTCTCCTCTTTGCTGCGACCCTCTCCTGGAATCCCTGGAATGTTAAAAAACACTGCAAGGAGCATCCCCCTCTCCCCTCCCCCCCCTCCTTTATAACCCCCCTGCTCCAGCAGAGAGCCAATTCCTCCCATTCGTGTTCCAGCTGGGCCCTGAGGTTCCCAGTAACTCCTCCCAGTTCCCAACTGGTGCAGGGATTCCCAGTAACTCTTCCCAGTTCCCAGCTCGTGCAGGGATTCTTCCCAGTAAATCTTCCCAGTTCCTAACTGCTGCAGGGATTCGCAGTAACTCTTCCCAGTTCCCAACTGCTGCAGGGATTCTTCTCAGTTCCCAACTGGTGCAGGGATTCCCAGTGACTCCTCCCAGTTCCCAACTGGTGCAGGGATTCCCAGTAACCCCTCCCAGTTCCCAACTGGTGCAGGGATTCCCAGTAACCCCTCCCAGTTCCCAACTGGTGCAGGGATTCTTCCTGGTTCCCAACTGCTGCAGGGATTCCCATTCACTCTTCCCAGTTCCCAACTGGTGCAGGGATTCCCAGAACCAATTCCTCCCATCCATTCTCCCTTGAACGTGAGTTGAGAATGGAAGTGGGATGGGGATGGGGATGGGATGAGATGTGGATGTGATGGGATTGAGTTGAGGATGGGGATGGGGGTATGATGGGGGTGGGGACAGAGAAAGAGAAGGGATTGGGATATTGTGGGGACAGGTATGGGGATGAGATGGGCTTGGGATGGGGACAGAGGGGAGAAAGCTATAGGGATGGTGATGGGGTTGGGATGAGCTTGAACTGGGGACTGAGGTGGGGTGGGGATGGGGATGGGGGTGAGCTTGAGATGGGGATGAGCTTGACATGGGGTTGGGGATGGGATGATTACACTGAGATCTGAATTCACACCATCTCCTCAGGGAAAGGCCAAAGCCTGAAAACAGAAATTGGTTTTACTGATTATAAGTAAAGAAAGAAAGAAAGAAAATCTTGAGAAGATTTTTGTGGTTCCCCATTTTTGGTTGTAGGAGAAACGCTGCAGCGTGGGTCTGAGCTGTAGGGCCAGACAGGCAGCTTCGTGGGGTGCTACAGCGCGTGTGTTTTCCTGCCTTACAGTAGGAATCAGGGACGTGGCCATGAGATGGTGGTCCACAGCATGGACCCGGAGCTGGTGCCTGTCCCCCCTCCCCCACATCTGTGGGGCTGAGGTCGTTCCTTTGAAGCTCAGTTCCAGCCCCGTGGGGGTGGGAGAAGGGGAGGGAATGATGGTCCCCCTCCCTGCGAAGCTGCTTGGAAACTCAATGTTTCTCCTGCCAACGCAAACCACGTCTGCTGCTGCTGGAGGACAGCAAATCCCCATCCAAATTCTCCCCACGCGGCGATGGGTCCTGGCAGCCGTGTAGCTCTGCCTGGCAGAGCTGCTTCGGCGACTCAACCCTTGGCAACGAGGAGTTGCAGGGGGAAGGACAGCGTGTTTTCTCTAACAGCACTTCTGTATGCGTTGGAAGGAAAAGCAAAGTGCTCTGAGCCCCCCAAACACTTCTCCTCTGGAGGAAGAACCTCCGTTTCATCTCCATCAGCCAAAGGAAAATGGAGATTTCGCAGGAGAATCATTCGGGTTCGACTGGTTCCTCACTTGGGAAAACAACGCCTTTGTTTTGTGGAGAGCTGAGCACACCCGGCGCTTCTAATAATAGTGCCCTGAGTGTTTGCTTAAGTCCATTGAACAAACGGAGGGGAAAGTTATAATAAAACACCCTGTGATTTATTACAGAAGCTCTACGGTCAACGATATCTTAGTATTCAAAGCAATATATTCACAAATGTACATCGCTCCTGAGATGCAAACTCTGATAACCCGAACTGTACAGATAGGACCAAGAGATCATCAGTGTTTCTCTTTGCAGCTGCGTTAAGGAAGAGGAACTGTGTCTGTTGATGAGATGAGGGAGGAATTGGATTGTTGAACCTCTTCAGCTGGTTGGGAGCATGGAAGGTTTTCCCTTTGAGTTGAGATCATGGAAGGTTTCCCTTTGAGTTGGGAATGTGGAACGATTCCCTTTGGGTTGGGAGAGTCAAAGGGTTCCCTTTGGGTTGGGAAGGTGGAAGGTTTCCCTTTGGGTTGGGAACATGGAACATTTCCCTTTGGGTTGGGGAGGTGAAAGGTTTCCCTTTGGGTTGGGAATGTGGAACACTTCCCTTTGGGTTGAGAGAGTAAAAAGTTTCTCTTTGGGTTGGGAGAACAGAAGGTTTCCCTTTCGGTTGGGAGAGGTTTCCCGTTGGGTTGGGAAAGTCAAAGGGTTCCCTTTGGGTTGGGAAACTGGAACATTTCCTTTTGGGTTGGGGAGGTGAAAGGTTTCCCTTTGGGTTGGCAACATAAAGGTTTCCCTTTGGGTTGGCATCTCCACACCTCCCCCAGCGTCTTTGCAGAAATCACTAACAGCCCTCGTGCAGAGTTTTGCACGGCTGCCCAAATTTCATACGGATTTCCTCTGTCTTCGGCTGTAACACCGTCCCACAGTGCGCAGTTATCCCCAGGAGCAGCGGTAGGAAGGCTCTTCTACGCACATGTGTCACGAGATGGCACTATAGGACCGAGTTCGTATTTTTGTGCAGGAAATCTGCCGCAGGGAGGCAGAAATTCGGACGATCCCCGTGCAGGTGGGTTGGAGACCCGGCAAGTTAGGCTGCCCTCGTTGGAGAGAGAAACCCACGATTCTATCCAGACAGTCTGTGTCTCCTTCACTCCCTGCTGTGCTTCGTGGGCCCATCACACGAGGAGAGACGTTAGATTTGCGTTGGATTTTTCAACACAAATCCCGGGCTGGCTCAAAGTCTGCCAGGTCAACCCAAGCAAATGCTTTTTCTCCGCCCTGCTCTGCACGTCGAGATGTGGGATGTCGTTCTCACCCCACAGCTCTTGACTCACCCCTTTGTGCAGCAGCATCTGAGTGGGACTGCAGTCCTCTCCGCTACTTCCACCTGTCCCTCTTACAGGATTTTCTCTGGGATTATCTCTGGGCCAAATTTCACCTCTTTCTCATCCGAAGAAGGCTCAAGGGATGGCGAAACATCAGCTTTAAACCTGGAGATGATCCTGGAGGTTTCCTCGGTGATCTCAAAGTGCTTGAGCTGTTTCCCTCGATGCCTGAGGGCGCTCACGTCCGGAGAGCTGTTCCTGCTCCTCGTCCCCTCTTCCACCATCTCCTTCCCCGTCCATGTGCCATTGGTGGGGCTGCTCTGTGCTCCGGAGTCAGGAGCCCTCAAGGGCAAGCTGGAAGGCTTGGGAATGTTTGCTCGTGTTTTCGGCTGCGCTCGGACGTATTTCACGGGCTGACGGCTGAAGTGGCCCCGTGGCTGCGTCCCAACGACTGGCTCTGAATCGCTGTCTGCCTTCTCCTCTGGGTCCTCCAGCTCAGAGCCAACGCTGGTGTTCACCTCTGAAGGAAAAGAAAATTAAAGCAGTGAGATGGGGTCGCTGTGACAAAAAAACGTTAGCCAACGGTTTCTCTATCCGCTCAGTGAACGTCCTGGAAATTCCCCCTCAGTTTTGTTTTGTTAATCAGTATTTGGAGGGATACACCCTCTGCCCCTTCCAATCAGACCCATATTTTAAAGCTTTCCATCTACACCACAGTGTGAGCGCCGCTTTACCTCCACTCTCAGAGCTGTGGGCGCTCTCCACCGCGAACTCATCGATGTTTTCTCCGGAAGGTGAGATGTCAGACGTGGTGTCCACACTGGAACCATGATTGGAGGAGAGATTCTGTTGGAACAAAGCCATGAAGGACTCTCATTTGTCATTAAGAAACACTCCGCTCCCACTTCACCCCCAGTGTTGTTGTGGCCGCGTGAATGGAGGATGGATTGAGCTGAAGGGGGGAGGCTGCTTCAGCTGAAAATACCCTGATCCCTTTTGGGTTATTGAGGGAGTGGGCAGAAGGTCATGGAGCCATGGGGACGGTCATGGGATGTGCCCCAAAGTGATCACTGCTTCATATAGGGCTGAGATTTTCAGCACTGACATAACCCAGTTCCAGGAGCTGCCTGGAACCAATGTGAGTTTGCACAAAGATTGGGACACCCAGACGAGGGCTCTAGAAATCAGGGTTTTATTTATTACAAAATAAGAGCGCCCTTAGAAGCAACTCCTCTTCCTGAAGGTTTGTGGCATTTGGCTTTGCAAAATGGCCACAGAAATAATTAGAGATGTTAAGATCCACAACTCAAAGAAGGAGGCAGAGCGCCCTGAGCCAGAACCCAAACCCTTTGGCTTCACTTTAGGAACGCAACCTCTCCTTTTTCTCCCACCGAACCAGCGGTGAAAAGGAGGGGGTCAGGAATGCAGAGAGCCTTGTAGAGTTCTACCAGGGAACTCTACAGAGTTTTGGGGTCAGGAATGACGAGAGCCCTGCAGAGTTCTACCAGGGAACCCTACAAAGTTTGGGGATCAGGAATGCATAGAGCCCTGCAGAGTTCTACCAGGGAACCCTACAGAGTTTTGGGGTCAGGAATGCATAGCCCAATAGGGTCCTACCAAGGAACCTGTTGGGTTTGGTGTGCCCGTAGCTGCTTCCGAAGTGGCGGAGCTGTCTACAGCAGCGTCCAGAATAATTTAACATGAAGAACCCCCCAGTTTCTCAGAAATGGGGTCTAAAACATGGAGCAAAAGCACCACCCAGAGTGGTCTGAGAAGCTGCAGGGTGATACAGCACTAACAAATTGTTCTCATTCTCCCACTCCATGTGCAGCTCCTTCTTCTTGGAGTACTCCTCTGATAGCAAAAGCGTATTTTGGGTGAGGGTTTTTTTTTTGTTCAGAAAGTTCTTTCTCTGCTAGTCCACCTCTACAGCAGGGTCAGAAAGCCCAGCTCAGTGTCTGCGAGCTCTACCTCTAGAATTACACTCTGGGCTGTGTTTGGGCTCTGGTCTCCTTCATCCTTTTCTGTCAACGCTTCTTGCGTAGGGTTTTCACACCCAAGGGATAAGGATGAGGGAAGGTCCTCCATCCCAAACACCCTTTCGTAGTTCTGGATGAGAAACTCCACGATTTGGGCTTGATACCCAGAGTCAACGAGGCATGACATGGAGACGTCGCTGCCTGAGCCCGGCCGGATCAGGGTGGGGCCAAACACAATGCCCAGGTTGTTTGGGGACATCTTGTTCTCTTCGTATTTCTCTGCCACCCTGAGGAAGGCAAACAGGTCTGTGAGGAGCTCTCAGTATGAACGCACTGAGGGGACAAACGGAATGCACCAAACCACCCCCCCATTTCACAGCACAAAGAGAAATCCCATCTCCTACACGGAGCAGAGCTCTAATTTGTGCATGGAAACATTAAAACCTGTTTGGATGGTGCAGCTCTGATGTGTTCTGAGCTGGGTGAAAGGGACGTGGTTTATTCAACCCCTTAACCTCCTGCTCTGCGCTTTGTGAAGAGTTAATTGTAAGGAACTTCCAGTCCCTGGTCATTAAGGCTTTCTCCTAATTGCAGCAAGACCAACCTTTCCATGTCCTTTGAGAGACATGGTTTGGAGGACACGGTTGTGATGAGCTGACGGTTGGACCTGATGATCTTGGAGGTCATTTCTAACCTTAATGATTCCGTGCTTCCAAAATCCCACCCCAAGTTCCGATCCCAATTCAATCCCAAAATCCAGCTCTCCAAATACAGACCCACAAACCCCACGCTAAAATGGGTTGGACGGTTGGGGTTGCTGATCTCAGAGGCCTTTTCCAACCTCAATGACTCTGTGATTGAGTGGGTGATGGGTCAGTGGTTGGATACGATCATCTCAGAGCTCTTTTCCAACTTTAATGGCATTATGATGATAAATGTGGGGTATTTTTTTAACACCCTCAACACCAGCACTCTCCTCACCTATACAGGTGGGCGATGAGGTGCCGCAGAGTGTTGTAGTTGCTCCCAGGCAGTTTGCTCAGCAAGTCCTTCATGCTCTGGATGGCATCTGAGGGGAAGCTCATGCAGTCCACCTTCTCTTCCCCGTTTTTTTGTATCTCTTTGGCGAGAGCAATGAGACTGTCATAGAGCCGGTGCAGCAGAATGGGTCCCGAAAGCTGCAACGAGAGGAGGAAGACAGTGTGTTACTTCATCCCACTGGTGCCACACTAAGGGATGAGGCCAGCTGGGAGCTGTCCTCTGGCAGAGGTTTTGTACCCACTTCCTTCAGGAAATGCTTCAGGACACCAGTGATGTCATGGGGGGAATGCTCGGAGAGCTCCACCAGGCTCCTGCCGTTCTCAAACGCTTGGCACAGCTTTTCCACTCGGGCTTTGGATCCGCTTATCCGATAGATCCCCTAGGAGGAGAGGGCAGGTGTTAAGAGCACGAAGAGCAGAGGAGACGCTCAGAAGAACAACTCGCAGCTCACCTGCACTCCCAGCGCACGAGCCTCAATTTCAGACGTGCACTTCACCACGATGAAGGGAACCTCCTCCGGGAAGTCTCGAGGAACTTGGGTGAAGTCAATGCCAAAGAGAGACACCCGGTTGGGCAGCTTCTTGTGGCCGCAGGTGATCAGCAAGTTCTCCAGACACTTCTTGTGGCAGGTCAGGTAGCACTGAAATGGTTGAAATCGCTTTGAGTTGTGCTCTGGTTGCAGTCTGGCCCTTTGGCAGCAGTCAAGCTCAGCACTGGGCCCAGTGCTCCAGATGGGGCCTCCCCAGTGCAGAGCAGAGGGGAGGAGCACCTCCCTGCCCTGCTGGAAATGCTCTGGGCCGTGCACTCCAGGGTCTCATTCACCTTCTTGCCCACCAGGGCACACTGTTGGCTCATGGTCAACCGTTGGTCAACCTGTTGGCCACCACTGGTCTTCTTGGCCATCAGAGCTCTCTGCTGGCTCATGGTCAACCTGTTGGCCACCACTGGTCTTCTTGTCCACTAGAGCTCTCTGCTGGATCATGGTCAACCACTGGTCAAGCTGTGGGCCATCACTGGCCTTCTTGGCCACCAGAGCTCTCTGCTGGCTCATGGTCAACTGTTGGTCAACCGTTGGTCAACCTATTGGCCACCACTGGCCTTCTTGGCCACCAGGGCTCACTGTTGGCTCATGGTCAACCATTGGTCAACCAATAGTCACTAGGTCCCCCAGGTCCTTCCCCGGAGAGCTCCTTCCCACAGCTCAGCCCCAACCTGGCCTGACGCATGTGGTTGTTGCTTCCCAGATGCCGGATGCTACCCCTGCCCTTGCTGAACCCTGTTAGGTTTCTATCTGCCCACTCTCAGCCTGTCCAGGTCTTGCTGATGGCGGTGTCCTTCTGGAGTGGCAGCCACACCTCCAAGCTCTGAGCCACCAAAAATGTGCTGTGGGCACGCTCCATCCCTTCACCCTGCTCGCTGATGGAGACATCAAATGCAACTTTTCCTATTCCCTTTCCACCCACGTCCCCTGGTGGCTTACTTACAAACCCAAAACTGCACTTTGTGTCACAGGAGGGGAAAAAAAGCACACAATTTTATGGGGTGAGGGGGAAGTTCCTACAGACCTTCAACGAGCTGCTCATCACCCTACGGTGCCACACGAGGTGCGTGCAATACGCGCTCTCACCTCCTCGCACTCGAAGCCGTTGACCATGAAAGCATCGCACTCTCTGCACTTGGTTGGTCCCCGAAGTTTCCGGAGTCGATGGGTCTGTGCTGCGCTGGAGAGGAGGGCATTCCTAAACTGCTGCTGGGATGTGCCATTTTCTGCAGGAACGGCATTAAGGAGTGAGAAGGAGCTGCTACGTTAGCGGGAAAGCATCGTTTTCTACCTCATTCCTCCTCATCTATCTGTGCTGCTCACCGTTTTCCAAAGTTTGCAATGAATCTCTCTCTTCAAAGTCATCCGAGGAGGACATGGTCCCCGTGGACGAAGCTTTCAACAATTTCCTGGATGAGTTTCCTTGAGAAAAGAGATAATACGAAGAGCTGTTCCCATCCTCACGATCTTTTCCGTGGTTCGGTGTCTGCTCTGTTCCCACTCTTGTTTATTTTTAGTTTATCGTGTTGGTTTGTTTAAGAGAGAGGATCTTGTACAGCTCTCACCTGGACTGGAGCTGGGAGAGTCCAGGGATCGGGACTCACAGCTCCCGCTGAGGCTCTCCGTGTCACTGCAGAGGGATTTGTTCACACCTGGAAGAGGTGGATACGGTGACCAAACATCCCCAGCAAACCCTGCGGGGATGGCTAAGAATTGCAACCAGGGCCTAAATTAAACTACAGGAACTCAAATTAGAAACTAAAAAGAGGTCTTTCTTCAACTCAACCCACTCTGTTCACCGTTCGGGGAGAACTGCCTCCTAGGTGTGTCTTCAGGGCTGCCCCCATCCTTGCTGCATCCCGTGTAATGCAGGGCTGTCTTCTTTTTGCTGCTGGGAGGAGACCTGGGGAAGGGTTGCAAACGATTTCCCATCAGTGCAGGATAACAAATGGCATCAGTGTGCTGTAGATGCTTTCCTCATGCCAGAGGAGAAGCATCCGTTCCAGGCGGGTGATGAGGTATGAGCTGAGTTTTCAAGGAAACTGAACTCTTTCATAAAGCTGGGAAAGCATTTGGTTGATGCCATTCCAGCTATGGGGAAAATGTTGAAGTAGTGCGACTCCGTTTCTTCTCACCTCTGTCCTCTGGAAGAGTGTGGCTCGAATTCAAAATGTTCCATGGGGATGTCTTTCTTCTGCAGAGCCTGAATGAACTCCAGGTATTTCTCACCCACTCTGTATGGCTTGCAGACCTCGGACAGGTGGTGGTATCCCACTGGGATCCATTCTGACTGAGTCTGCCTCTGCTTAAACATCCTCAACGTGACCTTATAGGAGAAAGGAGGGAATGAAAACTGTGTGCGACTTTGCCAAGTGCTTTTTCTTCTCTTGGGCCTCACTGGATTGGCATTAAGGTTCCTTCCAACCCAACCACTCCATGGCTCTGTGAGCTTCCGATCCATTCTGTGGTTCTGTGATCTTTAGGGTCCCATCCAACCCAACCCACTCCATGGTTCTGTGATCTTTAAGGACCCTTCCAAACCAACCCATTCTGTGGTTCTGTAGTCTTTAAGGTCTCTTCCGCCCCAACTCATATCATGATACTTCTGCTTAACGCTATCATTCTCTTCTAAGGATGGGGGCAGAGGAGGGCACAGAAATTAATTGCTGCTCATTGTTCTCCTTGTGTTTTTCTATGGACATCTGTCCCCCAAGAAGCAATAACTGAATATATTTCCATCAACAGGTAGCCCAGAATGCTCTCTGATTTCAGCTGGTGGAAAATGCCTGAACACGGAAGTCCCAAAGTAAAACATAGACGAGACTAAAGGTTGTATCCCAAAGAACGTTTCCTTTGCAATGAGGATTGAAGGAGAAATTATGAGGCTTACCCATGTCAGCATCTCGTCTCCTTGGTAAATGAGCTTCCGAATGTGGGAGACGATCCGCGCCCGCACCTTCTCCAGTTCCTGTCGCCGAAAGTTGGCGTCGTTGATGCACATCTTGTACAATGCCTCTGTTTCCTGAACCTGTGTGCAATGAGAAGTGGAGAAAGGAGGAGATCATCACCAGAATGGGATGGAAGCAGGAACAGTAGCAGCTGGCTCCAAGCTGCTCACCTTGGTGTAGAAACAGAGAATGGGTTGGGTTGGAAAGGACCTTAAAGATTATAGGACCATGGAATGGGTTGGGCTGGAAAGGTCCTTAGAGATCATAGAACCATGGGATAAGTTGGGTTGGAAGGGTTATTGTAGAGCACAGAACAGTGGAATGGTTTGGGGTTGGGTTGGCAGGGTCCCTGGGGATCACAGAACCATGGAACCATAGAATGGTTGGGTTGGAAGGGTCCTTATAGATCATGGAACAACAGAATGGTTTGGGATAGGGTTGGAAGTGTCCCTAGAAATCATGGACAATAGAATGTGTTGGGTTGGGTCATTGAAGATCACAGAACCATGGAGAGGGTTGGGTTGGATGGGACCCTAAAGATCATAGAACCATAGGAACATGGAACGGGTTGGGTTGGAAGGGACCCTAAAGATCTCAGAACCACGGAATGGATTGGAAGCTCACAGAGCCATGGAGTGGTTGGGTTGGAAGGAACCTTAATGCCAATCCAGTGAGGCTCAAGAGAAGAAAAAGCACTTGGCAAAGTCACACACAGTTTTCGGTTGGGTTGGAAGGATCCTAACACTAACATACGTTCTCCTTTCCTCCTGTCCATTAGATCCCTTCAGGCTCTGGCAGAAGACCACCAGGAGGTGTCCCTGGAGCCCTCCCTCCAGCTGCACACCCCCACATCGTTCCACCTTTCCTCCTCACCTTTGCTTGCGCCTCCTCGCAGGAGCGCCGTCGCTTCTCCAGCTGCTTACTAGCACTGCTGGGGCTGACAATGGCCGCGTTCTGGTACTCATCCTCCGCCTTCGCACTCAGCTGCTTGGCTTTCTCCAGCTCCTCGCAGCGCTGGAAGTACTGCAGGCGGGATTTGCGCAGCGAGGACAGGGATTCATTCTTGGACAGACAAAGGGAGAGTTTTAGGGAGCCCCAGAGAGGAGTGCGTTCTGAGCTTTGAGCAGTTGGAGGATCACATTTGTCATTCAGCCCCTTACCATTCTCTTCTGCTCCTTTGTCCACTGATCTTTGAACTCTTTCCTCCACTTCTCGATCTCGTTCTTCTTGGCTGAGAGAGGCTGCAGAGTAGTCGCAATTAGGGTGGCTCGTTTAGAATCATTAAAGTCGGAAAAGACCCCTAAGATCTGCCATGTCCATTTCCTGGGAGGTGGACAAATGCACCAGACAGATGGGGGCACAACATCGGAACCCAGTCACTGGAAGGTGTTTCCTTTTCCCTCAACATTCCGCTTTCTCTTCCCCTTAACCCAAATGAGGATCAATCCCCCTGGTTCAGTCACTACCCCAGACTTGAGAATCCCCCGATAGCGGTCAAGAAAGGATGATCTTGTAGGTCTTTCCCAACCTTGATGGTTGTGTGATTCCAAGATAATACAACACCTGGTAGAATTCCTTGTGTTGGAGCAACCCCACGGTCTCGCTGGCCGCATTTCCAATCTTGATATCGTTCTCCAAGACCATCACATAGAGCTCCCGAAGAGGCATGTTGGACTGCAGAAACCAAAAGAAGAGGGAGTCAGGTGGTGGATCACCCCCACAGCTCCCCTAAATCAGAGAGCTTTTGTCATCTGCGCGTGGATTGACAGCAGAAATTCCGCGTGTTCACTCTAAGGGAACTCTAAGGACTGTACCTGGTGGATGATGGTGTTCCGTCCCGACTCCGCTATCTTCATGATCCCTTTGGCAAACTCCGTCTCTGTAAGAGGGCAGAAGGGATTGGATGCCAGCTGAAGGGTGGGTGCCAACGTGTCACACGTTGGGATCGCTTTGGTGAGGAAATAATCCCCATCCCCCCTCTTTGCCTTCATATTTGAGCAAAAAAACTGTAAGTTCCTCATCGCTCCACTTTTGTTCATGACGGCTACGATTTAAAAAAACCTATAAAATGTGTATATAAAAAAAATATATATGTACCATGGAGGCTCCCAGTGGGTGCCGACTCACCGTAATTCAGGCGTTTCTCGATCCAGCTGAGGAGCTCTTTGACGTATTTACACCACAGTTTGGCATAGTCCAGGGCAGCATCGATGCCACCTTCGCATTTTATCAGCATTTCATCTGCTTCCTCGACTGCAAAAAGAACCCACACAGATGTGGGGTGGCCCCACACAATGGACTGAGGTTCCCCAAGGGTGGAGGAATGGGAGTCTTGAGATTCGGTGCTGCAAAACTCTCAAATAACAGCAGTAAAAAAAAGGGATTTCCCTGAATAAGGCCCATTGGATGGCAATCCCACTTGTTCAGCCATAAAAGTTCCAGGCAATTTGGACACATATATTTTCCTCTCACCACTTTTGATTGATATTTTGATTTAATTTGGGAACCAGAAGGAGAAGGATGTACTAAAAAAAAAACCACAATGCAACGTCATGGTGCCAGCGAGAACCACTGAGAACCTTCCCAACGGGCTACAGGAGGGAATATCCCAAGTTTTACCCCAAATCTGTCAGAATTTATGTCTCATTAACTCAGGGCCTTAATGAGGTGTTAATAAATAATAACAAGGAGAAGTTCTGCTGCAGCAGGAGGACCACGGAGCTCAGAATCTATGGCCGACGGGTGGAGCATCCTCGTGTCACCTCTTGGGTTTGAATTCATGACTTTACCTGTTAGGTCTCCTTGCACTTGTCTCTCTGAACTGCTTTTGCTCTTGGAGAAATCTTCACTCGGCTGTGGTGGGGGGGCAAAATATAACAACAAATAAATAAAGGTAGAGGAAATGGGGTAGGAAAAGAAGTTTTCTGCACGGCTCAAACGTCTTTGAGCTTTGCTGCCTTGTCCCGCCCTTCTTCTTGGCACACAGTGACATTCACATCTCCTCTGGCAGGAGAAATACAGATCCAAACAGGATGTCAAACAGCATGTGCCATATTCTACTCCAAATAGATCATGTCACCATCACTCCTCTACCAACCAGTCGGGATATGGTTATTTTCTGTCCACTCGATTCTAAGCTTTATTTGTTTTTTATTTATTTCTGATGATCTCCCAAAAGTCTTTGGGTGACAAAACAATGTCTCTATGTCAAAATTGATATATATATATCAATTAAAAATAATAATTAAAAAATGTTGATTTCTTGACTAAAATGGATCTCATCCTTTCCGTACCATGACAACCTCTCCTTCCACGGACTGCTCTGCCTCGCCGGTGCCATCAGTGTCACTGATGAACATATCAACTGTCCTGTTGGATGAAAAGTAATGAAATAAATCCTAGGCTCGTTAAGGTTGGGAAAGACCTCTGAGACCATCCAGCCCAGCCACAGATGAAGGTTTCCGTGACCCAACGTTGGGCTCTGCCCCTCTTTTTCTACGTACGCATTTCCAATTGAGATTTCTATGGCATCCAGGCTGCGGAATATCTCACTGTAGCGCTTCTTGTTTTCAGGTGCCCTTTCTTGGTGATCAAGACCTAGGAATGGGGAAGAAATCATTTCACAGAAGGCCTAGAGCTCCTTGAGGTTTATAGGACGGTTTCTGGTGGTGCAGAGGAGCGCGATTGAGCTCCATTCTGTCAGGACTCTTCAGCTCCATTCAGGACCCTTTCAACCCACCCCACTCCATGGTTCTGCAATCTTTCAGGACCCTTCCAACCCAACCCATTCCACGTTCCCGTGATTCTCTGACTCTCTGCCCTCCCTTCAGCACTGGCAGTGCACCAGGGGTCCCGAAGGACTAGCTCATGGGGTGCAACAACCTTCTCTGCACACACAAAAAGTAAAACAGAAGCGCATGCGTGGGACTCCACAGCAGAAGTGCAGGCAGAAGTCACGTCTTCCTCACTCATCACGTGTGCATCACCATGTGCAGAAGTTCCTCAAACTGATTTCTGGTGACAATCTGCGTCACTGCCCCAAAGGGGGGCAGTTTTGGCGGGCACATGAGATGGAAAATGGGCTCATCCCTCCCTGGGGGGCAACAGGTTCCTCCCGTAGGTCTTTGTAAGTTCTAAGCACACTCCACCCGAGGCCGTGCAGAGAGCAGGGTGGAGGTGACCACACACACTGTGGTAATTAACACTGCTAATTGTTCACAAGTCAGTCACTGAGGGCAGAGGTGAAACTCTGAGTGGGCTGAGAGCTGCTGCTGCTGCTGCAAAAAAAAGGGTGAAACAAATATCCCCCTAAAAAACACTTCAAAGTACAAAAATAAAAAGAGGCACCAGCGGTGAAAAACAAACAAAAGGAAACTTCACTCTTCTTTGTCCTTTTGGCATTCCAGGAAACAGGATGTGGTTGACCTCGACCTAAAGTTGCTTCGCTTGTCATGTTCACGGCTGCCTCACAAATGTCACTCTGGTGGTACTTGGAAAAGGCAGAAAAGGCAAAAAAAAACCACTGTGGTTTGTCCGTGTCAGCAGAGAGGGACCATCAACGCCTTTTGGCATCGAAAATCCACAGACGATGGGGAGGAACGCGATCATGGGAATTTTCTCCCGTGTTCCACCGCCCTATTTTTCAGATGGTCCCTCCCTACATTTGTTCTTCCTTTGGTGGAGTCCACAGATTGAGTTTGGTTGAGCAGAGGAGATAAGTTTTTCCTTGAACAAGGCGCTACAATTCTGCTCTTGTCACCTGGGAACTCTGGAAGCTCTTTTTTTTGTTGTTGCGTTAGGAAACAGCGCATCTGTTTTCTTGCTTTCTTACCCCAAAAAGAGCATCAGTGCCCATAAATAACGTATCAATGGGTGTTAATTAATGACAGCTTAGATTATGTCCTCGTGTACAGCTCTGTCTTCTGAGGGGAGTGATGATCACGAGGAACAAAAACGCCAAAGGAGACGATCCTTCCCCAGAAAAGGGCCTTTTACCAAATCAGATATTTTCCAACATTAACGCAGTAATGGTTCTCTCTTTTCAAATATCCACCGACTGACTCCTGACCGATTTGCCTCACTGTCTTGCTGAGCGAACCATTCAGACTTAGGCTTTATTTCTTGATGAGTGTTTTCACACCCCTCCCCAAAACAAACGAGACACCAAAAAGGTGTGAAGACGCTCATCTGTAGCCAGGCAAGCACCAACGGGGCCGTAAACTGTACACAAAACCTCATGGTGGTCACTCAACCACCTCACCTCCTGCTCGGGAGGAGTTTACCAGAATTCTGTTTGTTCTTCTTGCATACAGACACCGATTGTTCGTAGTCCAAGCCATAAATCTGAACTTTAATGACTTGGAAGCTTCGTTTCTTTCTTTGCTTGATTGAGCAGATGTCTTTAATTTCTCTTGTTTACCACTGGCGGGGGATTGTACAACAGGAAGGAGTGACTCAACCCAGCATGGGGAACATGAAACATTTCGAAAGCAGCTCTCGCACGGACAGAGAAGCAACAACCTCAGCTTTCTCTTCCATCCTTCATCTCATCCAAAGTAAAACGGCATCCCGTGGAAGTAGGGAGACAGAGAAAGTGAAACGAAGATGTTTTGCTTTTGTGATGGCTGCGATAAGGAAATGGGGTCTGTTTGAGCACCTGGCAGATGGTGTGGGTGGGATGGGAGAATCACAGAATTATTAAGGTTAGAAGAGACCTCAGAGATCCTAAGTCCAACCACTGGCCCATCCCTGCCATGCTCACTCATGGAATCATGGAATTATGGAATCATTGAGGTTGGAAAAGACCTCCAAGAACATCCAACCCTCCACCCATTTTGGGGTGGGATTTTGGAATCATGGAATCATTAGGGTTGGAACTGACCTCTAAGATCAAGCCCAACTGCTGGCCCAACACCGCCGTGCCCACTCATCCACGACCTTAAATAGAATCATAGAATCATTCCGGTTGGAAGAAACCTGTAAGATCAGAAGTCCAACCATCAACCCATCCCCACCTGTAGGATTACAAAATCACAGAGCCATTAAGGTTGGAAATGACCTCTGAGATCGTCAAGTCCAACCATCAAACTCATTTTGGGGCGGGATTTGGGAGTCACGGAGTCATAAAGGTTGGAAAGAACACTCAGATCGCCAAGCCCAACCACCAACCCCCAGAACCACAGGATCCTTCAGGCTGGCCTTGAGGTCAGCAACGATTGGGCTGCAGATGTCAGCACAGCAAATTAATTTGCACGGCAGGGTGTTGGAACTGGGTGATGCCTGAGGTTCTTTCCAACCCAATCCACTCTATAATCTCAATTCCGCGTCTCTGAGGGTGATTTTGGTTGAATTTCTTCCCACTCTGTCTATCGTTAAGCTGAGGGCAGAAATCCCATCCGGGCTGAAGGAGGCTGCAGCGTGCAACGTCGCGATATTTTTAGCAGCTCTGCAGTTCAGCAGAAGCGTCGCTTCCCTTTCAGCGGGGCAGTGAGATAATTGCCCTGAACCCTCAGTCCGGCGCGGCACCACCGACAGATTTTGGTATCACAAGTCTGCTGCAAGATTTCCTGGCAGTGCCTTCCTCTTCTCTGCACTCAGTTATGCACTTTGCAGTGCAATATCCGCAGGTTGGTTTTTTTTTTTCCACCAGGGTGAAGCTGGTTCCGCATATAAGGGCACCTCAGCAGCAGATGTATAAAACCCACTCTATTTTTCCCCAATGGAAAACTCTCAGGTCTGGAAACCCAAATTGTCAGCACCATTTCTACGTGAGATCCTCCCCCCTGTAATGGGGCTGTGCTGTTATGGCTGTGCCTAATTGTGCCTTGCTCAGCATCCCCTTGCCCGTCTCAGAGTAATCCAAATCCCAATGCTTTTCCAAAACCAACACCGCTTCCCATCTGCTGCTCCCATTTCTCGTGTCCTCTTCCCGTTTTACAAATCAGTTCATCCCCGAGGAAGTCAGAGCTGCTCACAGACGAGGAGGAAATAACAGCAAAGCGTGCGCTAATGGGGGGATTAATGAGGCGCATTGAGGGGGTGAGATGAGAATTTCCACTCATGACGTTACTTTGCAGCTCCATTGGTAAAAGAGGGATGAATCAAAGACTCTCATTGGCCAAAAATATTTATATGTATGAACGAGGAAAATAATTCACACCCAAATGGCCCCAGAATCCAACCCCGACACGGGAGGTTCTGCGGGTGGGAGGAACCCTGCAGATACGGCTCCATGGGATATCCCAAATGGGATTCTTGGTCAGGGGTTGAAAGTTGCACTCCGAAAGCTTGAATTAGAGATAATAAATCCAGCTATGGGCTGGTTAATTAGTGGATGGGGTCGCTAATTGGTCCGTGTATGGAGGTTGCTTCGGGAGGTGCCAGGCAGAGCTCTGGTTTAGAATCACAGGGTCATAATGAGTGTGATAAATGATCAGCCCACATCCTGATATGCTGGTGGAGTGCTTGGCAAGATAATGATTTTATGCCAGCAATTAAGGCAGGGGGCTGTTAATTACGGTGCGAGTGGCTCCAGAAAAGGGCAGCAAGCAGCTGAACACCTACAGATTAATTGCAGATGTTGCTCCCCCAGGCTGGAAAAGTGCCTCAAAAGAGCAGAGAGGGATCCAAGAGGAGGTTGTCCAACAGGAGTTCCTCGTGTGAGGGCCATGAGAAGAGGGTTCTTCAGTCATACTGATTCTATCCTATAGATTATATCCTAATAGGCATTAATTTGGGCTTCATCACAATTTTTTGGCCAGAGGGACCCGATCAGAAGTGTGCAAAGTAACAAAATGTACCAAAGTACTCCCCCAAAATGGGGGGTCTGCTCCCTTTCCTCTTACCTAAAGCAACATCCCAACCCGGTGCACCGAATAATGTCACGTCTGAGAAAATTCAGTGAGAATTCAGCGAAATTCAATGAGAACTCAAAGAGAGTTCAGTGAAATTCAGCGAGACCTCAATGGAATTCAGTGAGAATTCAACAAAATCAGGGTCTCGGTGGAAACCCCAATGGGAGGAACTGGGGCTCAAAACTGCAAGGCGACTCTTGTATCACCTCCTGCCCCCCAAAAAACCTTATAAAGGGGATAAAAGGCTCCGATGCCGCCACGTACCGCTTGGCTCTGGGTCTTGCATGGCCGAATCCTCAGTGCTTCGTTCTGAAAGCAGCAGAATCCCAAGCGAACCGACTTCGAATCACGGCTGGGTTAAAGCCAGAGGGGATTTTGGGGTTGGATCAGACATTGGGAAGCGATTCCATCCCATGAGAGCTGATGAGATGGCAGCAGAACGCAGCCTGTGGACTTCCTGCAGCCGCGCTTCCGCATAAGGGAACGCAGAAACAGTGCGTTCGTTTCACCGTGCGATTTGCATAACTGGTGTTGGTGGCAAGGAACCCTCCTGGCCTCTGCACAGCAGCAATTTTGCACTTTTTCTTACCCACGCATACGGATCTTTAGGTTCCAAAGGAGGAGGGGAAAGAGGAACATCTCTCATTGCTGTGGTTTTTAATGCCCAGACAACGGCAGCGCTCCCACCCATCGCCGGCAAACCTCCAACGTGGTGTTGTTGAATTTCACCCTACAGAACTTTCCAGTTTTGAGTTTCTGGGTCTTCTCTGTGGGAATGGGGTCCTGCAAAGCTGGAAGGAATGGGATTGGGATGGGCAGGTGGTGAGAAGTTGGTGGGAACGGGGCAGGAGAGGTCCTTAATGAGACACTCTCCCATTCTCCTCATTAAGGGATTGTTCCAAATGGATTTGGTTTGCCTTCAGTGCAGCAGTGATTGAAAGATGAAACGAAATGGAGGATGTTTCTTCGGGGATTACAGACTGAAAAGAGCAGAGACTGAAGTGAACTTTGATCTCTGAAGAATATTACTGGGAGAAAATAATGGCAAATGGTTTAGAAATGACCTCTAAAGGTGATGTTGGAAACAACCTCAAAGAAGACAGAGTCTGATGGTTGAGCCATCGTCTTCAGTGGTCACTCATAGAATTGTGGAGTTGTTATGGCTGGAAAAGACTTCCAAGATCATAGAGTCCAACTGGTGACACAACACGACCACTGTGTCATAGAATCATGGAATTGTAGACTCGTTGGAGTAGGAAATGAACTACAGGGAGGGGAAAAAAGAGAAGGAGAGGGAGGGGAAGGGGAGGGAAGGAGAGGGAGGGGAAGGGGAGGGAAGGGGAGGGAAGGGAAGAGAAGAAGAAGATGAGGAAAAGAAAGAGAGAAAGGAAAAAGGACAGAAAGGACACAAAGGGAAAGAGGAAATTGAAGGAATATGGAAAGGAAAAAGGGAAAGGAAGAAGGAAAGGAAAAAGGGAAAGGGGAAAAGGTGAAAGGAATCAGAGTGTCAACACAGTGAGCTTCTCCTACCAAATCCTCCCCAGCCCGCATCTCTGTTTCTCATGTTCAATCCATGTAATTATGGGTGTGTGGTGCCGTTACCATATCCCATTTGCAAAGTGCTGTGTTTACAGATAAAAGCCATAAAAATCGTGTTTTATGGTGTGGAGGCATTTATGGCCTGAAGCGTTGCAGCACAGTGCTATGTCAACATCCCCAGCACCCAAATAATCGTTAAAAAAAGCCCATAAAAGCCGACGGAGAACAAAGGGTGGGATCCCTTATTTACCAGAAATACAACCCACTGCCCCGATTCCCAGTCCCTTCATTTCATCTCCTACGCATTCCCGTGGCATTTCACTTTTTTTGTTGTTGTTTTTTCCTTCTCTTTCTGCAAAACCCTACGCTTTTGTTTTGTAGATCAGAGGTGCAAAAAAAAAAAAAAAAAAAAAAGAAGAAGAAAAAGGGGAAGTGGGGGAGTTTCTGCAAAAAGCCCCATATATCCTCTGCTGCTTTACAAGTCAAATAGAAATGGGGGAGGGAAGCAACCGCAACTGCTGGGTGATGGCATCTGTTTTCTTTCCCATTCCCCAGCGAGAGCCTTGTGCTGGTCCTGGCGGGGACTGTGTGCTGTGATGTGGGGTTGGGACACGAGGTATTCCCTCTTGAAGCTCAGCTGAGCCCCGGATTAATGGGCAGAAGCTGTTCCTGCAGCTCTCAGGTGTGGGTTTTCCTCCAGATTTAAGGAGATCTGAACTCCCAAGAAAGAAAGTGCGACACAGGAACAAAAGGAGCATGAAGGGTTCACAGTGCAAGGAGCTCAGGGCAGGGTAGAGCACTGCTCTGCCTTCCTGAACCCAGCGGCTTCCTATGGAGGCTGTTAAAGGTGTTCCTTAATTAGCACACAGTGCCTGCTGACCTCCGAGTATTGCATAAGCCAACGATCACAACAACCCAATGGCTCAGCCTAATCCTCCCCCAGCATTTCTCCAGCTCTCACAACCTCTAAAAACCACAATGCCCCGGGCAGGTGGGACCTGAGCGTGGCCCTCTACCGCTGAGCAGAAGGCACTGACTGCAGCAGTTCCGTCCCCCGAGGGGAAGGTTGACCCCGTTTACCGTTGATGTTGGCAATGAGGGTGGCTATGGCCAGATGGACGGCGTCACCGGTCACAGCAGGATATGTGCTCAGGAAGGAGGAGATGGCACGCAGGAGGTCTGAGAGTTTGGCTTCAACGGGACCTGAAATTGCTTCACCTACAATTAAAAAGGAGAAAAAAACAAATATTTTTCTCACTTCCCCACCGCTGCCGGGGAGGAATCGTTCAGCAGAACACTCTGCCCAGATACTGAAGTTCTGTGCAAAATGGAAAAGAACAACCAATGAAGGCCAAAACATCCCTCCCCCCATCAAAAAAAAACAACATGCAGAGGGAGGATGGATCTAGAAATTGTCCAGTTCTTCATCACTAGGAATGTTTGTGAGGGTCCCTGCTGCCTTTTGTCCTGGTTCTACAATGCAGACCTGTGTAACGGACACTGGGTTGGAAGGACTCTGAAAAAACGTAGACCCATGGAACCCACTGGGTTTGAAGGGTCCTCGAAGATCACAGAAACAGAGAATGGTTGGGTTGGGTTTGGGTTGGAAGGGTCCTAGAAGATCACAGGAATAGAGAATGGTTGTGTTGGGTTTGGGTTGGAAGGGTCCTTGGAGATCATAGAAACAGAGAACGGTTGGGTTGGGTTTGGGTTGTGTTGGAAGGGTCCTGAGAGATCACAGAAGCACAGAGTGGTTGGGTTGGGATGGGTTTGAGTTTGGATTGGGAGGAATGTTGAGATCACAGAGCCATGGAATCACAGCACATTTGTGTTGGGGAACCCAAAGCCCCCTCAACCCCACCCCTGCTATGGGTTGGGTGACCCCCACCAACCCAGGCTGCCCCAGACCCCAAATCTCTCCCAAATCCTTTTCCTCAGAGCTGGTCCCCATGAGTTCTTCTCCTGTATCTGGGGTTATCCCAACCGAACACTGCACACTCATCTTCAGACAACCTCACTGGGTTTACGTGGACCCACTTCTTGAACATATTATGGGAAAACACTCCCAAAGTGAACCAACACAGCCGAGCCAGCCTGGGCATGTCTGATTTCCATCTGCCTCCGGCATCGTTTGGGGGCTGCTATGAGCAAAACTCCACTCAAAGCAAAGAGCACCGCTGTGGTTGACTGGAGGAGCATCACCCAACCAACCTGTTCAGCATGCCACAGCGGGAACAGCACCACAAACCGCAGCCACAGCTCACGGCTGTGGGTGGAGAGGAGCAGGATTGCAGGGAAGGAAACTTCTCTGGGGGGTTTTGGTAATGCTCAAGGATTCCAGGGCAGCACAGATCCTGCTAAGCTCGCTCTCAAGAGCACTTCAGCTTTTTCTTTTTGCATCGCACTGGGAGGAACTCCGCGCACTCAGAGGGCAGAGTGCTGTGACGTTTTCTCCGTTAGCACTCTTCGTTACAGGAGAAGCCATTGGCATAATTAAATACCCACAAAGAGAGAAGCAGGATGGATGACGGCCTTCAGGCCAACTCAGCTTTGCTGTTTCAAGCACATAAAGAATGACACAGGATCACTTTTGCTCACGTCAGTAGTAATCTTGCAAGCCCATAAGGGAGTTTCTTATTTTTCTTTTTAATAATAATCAGGTTTTGATTTATCATTAATTATAAGCAATTATTATTGTAATTATTACCTTTTTGGAAGAGCTCTCGCAGGCACTGAAATTTCCCATTGATGCTCTTTAGGTGCTCCGTGACGCGGAGCACTTCCCCGGCGCAGTGCTCTGGTGTGGGGCTATGGGAGTAAGCCCAGGAAGCAGCTGGGAATCCCGAATGGGAGTTGTGCTCAGGTGGAAGGAATCTTCCTGGGAATCCATCCGCAATCCGAGCGCCATCCCGGGATCCCGACCTACTCATGGTCGGCGCTGCTTTGCATTTATTCCTTTGGGGTTGGGAGTGGATGATCGTCTCTTCCAACCCAACTCATGCTATGGGTTTCCTAATCTAACAGAGCTGCACCCAATGTCTTTGGACAAACGACCAAAATGGGTTTTGATGAACAAATTCCCTCTTTTCGTCAAACAGAAACTCAAGTTTGGGAAAGTTTCCCTCCGCAGAGCTTGGATATCAAAAGCTGTGAGCATCCGTGTGCAGTCGTGGTGCATTTCTGTGTTAGTCTCTCTCAGCGCAGTGTAATATTTGCACGAGGAAATGTCGACTAGGGCGACCTGCAAAGAATCATTTCCATCTCTCAGAGAAGATTTTCCATCCCTTTCATCGTCTCCATCCCTTTCATGGTCTGTCCTCGGCTACATGACAAAGCAGGAATCATCACTGTGGGAATTCATCGTCGTGGAAGGGACCCAAAGGGATCATCACATCCAACTCCTGAAAAAAAAGAGCCCTAAAATGCCTTGGCCATCACTGCTGCCTCTCGATGTTTGCTGATGAAGCCAGAAACGGCGTTGCTGTCAGCATCCTGATTCCCTTTGCAGACTCCGGAGTCTCCGCCGTGCTCCTCCTGTGTCAGACCGTGAGTGTGGGACGGGAACCTCGGGCAGGTGTCAGGCGATGTGGATTTTCCACATTCCTTTTGGGAGTTATGAAAAGACTGCCTTCCTATCTGTGGGATCAGACGGATCCTCCTACCCGTGCTTGCCTTTTTAACCCTTCGCTGTCTGCAAGCCGGGAGGCATCTTCCTCATTCCACTTGCATTTGCTGGCTATTTGTGACTGGTGTATTCTTGGGGGGGGAGGGGAGGAAATCGTGTGACATAGCAAAAAAGCAAAGCTAGAATGACACCATCTAAGTGTAAGGTATAATGTTTGGGGAAAATTAATACATCTCCATCCTGATCTGAAACTGTGGAGTTGAGCGGTGACTTCCCACTCCCTTCAGTTTCCACCTCTTCTGTAGCTGAGCTTCATGCAGGACCACCTGAGCTGTCCTATGATCCTTCAGGATTCCCCCGATCCATCCCATGATTCTACCATCTTTGAGGACCCAACCCATCTTTGAGGGTTCTATTCTCTTTAAGGACCCAACCCATCTTTGAGGGTTCTATTCTCTTTAAGGACCCAACCCAACCCATTCCACGGTTCCATGATCTTTAAGGACCCAACCCAACCCATCCTATGACTCCATGGTGATCCGATATATTCTACATTGCATTACTTTGGATTCCTCCATGTCACCTCTTATCGTATCCAAAATGTGACCCCTGCCCAAATTCCACTGTTTTGGCCTCCCACCCATTGCAGAGCTTTACATCTTTGTGACCTCGTTTCATGCTTTTCTAAGAAGTTGATTGACAAGCACTACGGCATCTTCCACTTGTGCAGAAAGAGACAGAAAGTTGAGGAGAGGAACCAAAGACCTCGTTTCTCTTTATTAGAACCGTGACATTGGCACAGTGATGCCTCCCACTTCACTTCGAGGTTTGCTCAGTGTCTCTTTCTCATTGGGTTTGGTTTCTTTTTTCACAAAATAACCAGGAAAAGAGCAATTTTGGGTTCTAACACAGAAAAACAGTGAGTTAATAACCCAGTGGGTTAAAACCTCAGTGAATGAAAAACCCAAAGGCTCAAAAACCTCAATGAATGAAAAACCCAATGGGTTAAAAACCCAACGGGCAGGGCTGGTAAAAGTCCACCTTTTATATTATTTTTCTTTCAATAAATTCCTTTGTCAGGCGTCTTTCTATTGACAAGGGGACGAGTGCCAATTTATAAACACAATATTCAGTCCGATTGCCCTTCACCTCCTTCCCCTTTCTCCACGTTCTTTATCTGCCATTAAAATTGCTATTTTTTTTTTTTGTTTCCTCCAACTGCTGCTCCACTGACTGCTGCACATCACCCCGGAGAAACACAGCACTGACCACCGGAGCACAGCAGACAGCACAGAGTTGCACTCCTCCATAGGTACGTGACCCGAAAGGACTTTCAGGTTTTATTTGCATCCCTTTACTCAATACAGAACACCGGGAGCACCAGGAGAAGGATGTATGCAATGTGGAGTCCCTCCCAACCATTTGTTTGACAGGATTATTCCTTGCCTACCCGTCCAACTCGTTGGGTAAAGAGGATTAAGTGAGGAAACAAGTCAAACCAGCCGCCCTCGCACAGCTTCTGTCTGCCTGGCAGTGTTGCCCAGATCCTCTGCATCCGACAAGTTGCTAAGTTCTTGGTTCATCCTCTTGTGGTGGAGTGGAGAACCCATAAGTGAGCACGAGGAACGGTGAGGGGGATGAGTGAGTTTGCTTCAGAATGATTTGACTTTCAGAAAACGATTGCAACTTTAGCAGAGTTTTTAAGGAGAGAGAGATGTTGGTGTTGTCTCCAGTCCATCACAATGGGGCAGCAACACAAGGGAGGTCCCCAGTCGATCACAATAGGACAACAACCCAAGGGGTGTCCCCAGTTGATCACAATGGGACAACAACCCAAGGGAGGTCCCTAGTTGATTAAACTGGGACAACAACCCAAGGGATATCCCAACAAGTCCCTACAGGGACTCGTCGCCGTCCTCTTTCTGCTCTTCACTCCTGGACTCCTCCCTCTTGCCCAGTTTGTACTTGAGGCGGCGGAGAGGGTCGGTGATGCTTCTCCTGGCACAGTCATCGAAATCCTCCGCCAGACGGAAATTCCTGTCCACCAGCTCGGCCGCCTCCTGCCAGTTCTGGAAGCAGGCAGGACCCATGCTGGTGATCTCATCCACGGCGTTGCCAACAATGACGTCCCCGTTGGGCTTCAGCACCACCACCCTGGGCACCTCGGACACCTCAAAGCGCAGCTCCAGTTCCCTGCAAAGGGAAGAAAGCTCCGTTTGTGTCACGGTCATCCCACAGAACCCAGAATTCCTCAGTTATAGTTCAGAGCGTGAAATTCTGGTGTGTTCCAAGGGAGGCTGGAGGTAATTATCAGCATTGCCTGCAGCTCGACAGGTTGCTAATGAGGTTATGGTAAATACATGCAAATTTCCTGACCAAGTAGGCGGCCATCAGCCTCTGGCAGAAGGATTGGGACTGGTTGGGCCAGAAGGTCTCTCCCAATCCATTAGAACCATTCTATGGTTCTATGATTCGATGATCTTTATAGATCCCCCCAACCCAACTTTTGATGAATCCATGACCCTAAGAATCTGTAATTCTATGATTCTATTATTTGACGGTACTACGATCGTTGAGGTCCCTTACAACCCAAACCATTCTACGGTTCTATGATCTTCAAGGTCACCTCCAGCCCAAGCCACCCTACGATTTTATGATCCTATGACCTTTAAGGATCCTTCCAACCCAACCCATTCTGTCATTCTGTGATCCTATGACCTCCAAGGTCTCATTCAGCCCAACTATTCCATGATTCCATCTTTCTACGACTCTATAATCGTAACATCTTTAAGGATCCTTCCAGCCCAAGAATTTCTGTGTTTCTACAGTTCTATGATTCCATTATCTTTGAAGTCCCTCCCAACCCAACCTATATCATCTTTAAGGACCCTTCCAACCCAAACCCCTTCTCTGTTCCTATTATCTTTAAGGACCCTTCCAACCCAACCCATTCTCTGTTCCTATCACCTTTAAGGACTCTTTCAACCCAAACCCAAGACATCGTATGGTTCAATGATCTTTTAAGGTCCCTTCCAACGGAACCCACACTTTGATTTTATGATTCTGTGATCTTTAAGCCCTCTTCCAACCTAAACCATTCTCTGACCTTTAAGTTCCCTTCCCACTCAACCCAACCTATAATTCCGCGATCATTCCGGTCCCTCCCCTCCCAACCGCTCTATCATTCCGCACTCCCACGACCTAAAAGAACCCCCCAAACCTAATCACCCACCTCTTGAACTCATCCCCAAAGCGTAACGACAGCCACCTCTTGGGCATGGACTTCAGGAACGCCGCCTCCTGCTGCTCGGTGGCGTCTCGGGACACGTACACCAGACACAGCTGCGACGCCCGTTCCACGTAGAACTCATCCGTCAACCTCACGAAGAAATCCTTCAGTCTCGGTGCAAAGCTCCGGCACCGCGGGCACTCTGCAGCCCCAAAATACAGCAGCATCACCCTGTTCTCCAGGACCAAGCCCAGCTCCCGCTCCGTCTCCACCTCATCCCGGTCCCTGTTGTTGACGATCAGCACTTTCCCAGCGAACAGAGAGGCCATGGGGGGGTGGCACGGCGGACCCCAACGAGGGATGTGTGGGGCAGCGAGTGCCCTATTGGGGTGGGATGAGAAGCGGAGCACCCGCGCTCCCCCCGCTCCCGGCTGCTATTCATAGCGGCAATCGGATTAAGCCGAGGGGTCAACGCTCGCGCTGCGTTGGGTCCCAGCGCAGATCCCACGATGGGAGACGAGAGGTGGGGCGCAGCCATGGGGCAGTGCCCCTCAAATCGTTTTGCAGCGGGATTAAAGACAAAAAAAAACGTCCTGATTTTCTCCCTCTTCACCCGGAGGACGGAGGGATGGAGCCTCCATTGCGCTCCGCACCAACGGGAGAAACAAAAAAGGGCTTTTTTCTGTTAGAACTACGACCCGGACGCCTTTTCCCGGTGCGTTTTGCCCCATTCCCCCTTTTCTTCTCCCCCGGGGGGGAATGGGGGGGGGGGGGGGGGGCAGAGAAATGGAACCTCCGTTCCGCTCCATAGCATGGACAGCTCCGCCCCTCGCCTCGCCCAATCAGGGGCTGCCTGCGGAGCTCTCCACCAATCAAACCGCGCGCTGCCGGCGGTCCCGCCCACCGGGGGGGGGGTTCGGGTCTGGGTTTGGTGGGGGGAAGGGGGAGGGGGGGGGCAGCCCACGCTTTCCCCGCAGCGCCGTTCAGAGCTCCGCGGACGGATCCGCTGCGGGCGGCGGAACGGTGCGGAGGTACTGCGGGACCCGGGGGTGCTGCGGGACCCGGGGGTGTGGGATCCGGGGATGGGGGATCCGGGGGTGCGGGATCGGGGGATGGGGGACCTGAGGGTGTGGGATCCGGGGGTGCGGGATCGGGGGATGGGGGACCTGAGGGTGTGGGATCCGGGGGTGCAGGACCCAGAGATGCGGGACCCGGGGGTGCGGGACCTAGGGGTACGGGACCTGAGGGTGTGGGATCCGGGGATGGGGGATCCGGGGGTGCGGGATCGGGGGATGGGGGACCTGAGGGTGTGGGATCCGGGGGTGCAGGACCCAGAGATGCGAGACCCGGGGGTGCGGGACCCAGGGGTGTCGGATCCGGGGGTGTGGAACCCAGGGATGCGGGATCCGGGGGTGCGGGACCCGAAGGGTGCGGGATCTGGGGGAACTGCGGGATCCGGGGGTGCAGGACCCGGGGGGTGCGGCAGCCGGGGGTGTGGGATCCGGGGGTGCAGGACCCAGAGATGCGGGACCCGGGGGTGCAGGGAGGGGGAACGGGGAACGGCTGTGGTTGCGTGGGTCCGGGGCCGCGTGGCGGTGACCGCTCCTTCCCCCCCCCGCAGCATGCAGCCGGTGGGGGTGTGCACGGCATCGCTGGGTTCGCTCGGGCTGATGCGGTTCTTCGGGGTTCCGTGGGCGTGGAGCCTGGCGGCAGCGTTGGGCATCGGGCTGGGCAGCGGCGGGTGGAGGCTGCTGCGGGTGGTCTGCAAAACGGCGATGCGGGACCTCTTGTAAGTGCTACGGGGTCGTGCGGGGCTCGGGGCTCAGTACCGTGTGCCCCATGCTCAGAAGCTGGTGCCCGGTGTCCTGTTCCCAGTGCCCGGTGCCCTGTTCCCAGTGCCCGGTGTCCTATTCCCAGTGCCCTGTACGTGGTACTGTGTGCCCAGAACTGGGTGCCCACTATCCAGAATCCAGTACCCAGTACCCAGTCCCCACTGCCCCGTATCCTACACCCAGTGCCCCGTATCCTACACCCAGTGCCCCATATCCTACACCCAGTGCCCAGTGTCCTGTTCCCAGTGCCCAGAACCTGGTGCCCAGTATCCAAAATCCAGTACCCAGTGCCCTATATCCTACACCCAGTGGCCAGTGTCCTGTGCCCAGAACCTGGTGCCCAGTGCCCCATTCCCAGTGCCCAGTATCTGGTAACCAGTGTCCTGTTCCCAGTGCCCAGTCCTCTGTGCCCAGAACCTGGTGCCCAGTATCCAGTGTCTGGTGCCCAGTGCCCTGTTCCCAGTGCCCAGAACCCTACACCCTGCTCCCAGTACCCAGAACCCAGTGCCCAGTTCCCTGTTCCCAGTACCCTGTGCCCAGTATCCAGTGTCAGGTACCCAGTGCCCAGTACCCGATGCCTAATTCCCAGTTCCTGATCCCCAGAACCTGCTACCCCGCAGGACACGCATCCCACACCCACCCCACTGCCATCCCCACACTTCCAGCTCTGCCCCATTGCCAGCACCGTTCGGCCCCATTGATGTGAGGGTGCAACCACCCCGCAGCATTTCCTGCTCTCCTCTCTGCTTCCAAGGAGAGAGAAATTCAGGGATGGGAGCAGCACGAGCACAGAGCACTCTCATTGCCGGGAGCTGCCGAGGGCGTCTCGTTGAGTTCCGCAGTTTTGAGCCCAATTTTTCTTTTTTTTGGGGGAGGGGGGAGGGAGGAATTGCTTTGAATTCGTAAGGATTTAGGGCCGCTGCCCCGGCCAGAGCTGCCTGGCTTTACCGCGGCTGTCACTGCGCTTTGAAGAGCTGTTTCCTCCCGATTGCCCGGCGAGCTGGGAAGAAAGGCAGAAAATAAACCGGGCGGAATAAAGCCCCTTAAGTATCTGGAAAGTGTGGCTCGTGAGACAAAAAAGTCCTCTGTTGTGCGCTTGGCACCGCTCCGAGGAAGGTCACCCTGCAACCCAATCGCTGCCAACAGCTCTGTTTGTAGGATCCCTTCCCCTCCCCCACCCCCCCTTCTGTCCTCATTGACACTCAGCTGTGAGAGCTGCGGGGGTTTCTCAAAGGGCCGATCATGAAACAACCTTTGGAGTTTCTGGGGATTCTTCTGTGCGGATAACGGAGTGAACGGCGTTGCAGTTAGGATGGCAATGTACAGATTGTACAGCTAGAAAGATTATCGCGGTGGAAAGAGATGATCAAAAATAAATGAAATGCTCACCCTTGAGCTGAGCTTGTGGTGAAAAACTCCAGAGGGAGCAATCTGCAGAAAGACACCCTTCCCCAGTGGGGGTCAGCCCTTAAATGGGGTCTGGGGGAGTCAGACTCCGCCCCTTCAGGTCACACAGGTGCATTGCCCTCACCTGTGCTCCCATGGCGGACTCAGTGCTTTCCTCACGTGATCAATCAGCGATTCAACAGTTCCCATCCACTTCCAAGGTCTCATTGCACTGTAATTCCCTCTTTGATGTTGGTGGGAGAGAGCAGCACCACGCTGCCTCCATCTGTCCACCTCCAGGAGGAAATAGGATCTGCTGTGTGGATGGCTGGAATATATTCTGATGTGTTATCCATCATTCATTGCGTCATCATTGAAATCTGCCTTTTCTCCCTCCTCTCCGTCCGTCCCAGGGGTGAAAGGGGAACTGTTGGCTTTGTTTCCTTCACTGCTTTGTTTCGTAAGACTCGTGGCTTGTTTTGAGTTGGTAACAATGTGCAGATTTATGGATCACTCCTCATTTGAGGCACGGGGACAGGGCACTGGGCACCAGGTTCTGGAATCGTGGATGTGGCAGTGGCATTTTCTTCTTACCATAATACAGAAAGTCATCATAGAGCAGCAGTATCCAAAGTTCAGTGTCAGCACAGTTAAAGTGTCCAAGGGGTTGGATTGCGATGGGACTCTGGGATGGGTTACACCCACTGCATCCATTTTCCCATATGGGAATGGGTGCTGTATTTGACTCAGAAATATCATTCTTAAATATAATTAATTTTAATGTAAAGCAAATATTATAAAGTAGTCCAACAATAGCCATCCACGGAACTCGGTGGCCTTCCAGATAACACCAAGAGTCCCCCAACAAAGAGAAAATCATTGGCATTGGTATCAACATCATATTTCTTCCTGAAGAACACTGCAGTTCCTTCTGGGAAACGTTATGATTCCTCCTGGATTTCTTATTTCTTCTCTTTCTCTGCTCCAGCGGCCTCTCAGTGCTGTTACGAGTCAAGTACAACTTACGATGGCACCAAAAAGCCAAACACACTGTGCCCAAGATGTTCCAGGATGTCGTCCGCCGGCACCCCGACAAAGTGGCCCTGATTTACGAGGCCACGGGTGAGAAGTGGACCTTCCGATGGCTGGACGAGTATTCCAACGCCGTGGCCAACTTCTTCTACCAGCACGGTTTCCGCCTGGGGGATGTCATTGCCATCTTCATGGAAAGCCGCCCTGAGTTTGTTGGCCTCTGGTTGGGTATGGCCAAAGTCGGCATTGAAGCGGCCCTCATTAATTTCAACCTGCGCTTGGATTCTCTGGTTTACTGCATAACGACGTCGGGGGCCAAAGCGGTGATTTTTGGGGGAGAGCTGTCCTCAGGTGGGTCAGTGGGTACCTGGGTTGTCAAAGAATCTTGGAATGCGTTGGGTTGGGAGGGACCTTGGTGATCATAGAGACAGAGGGCGGTTGGGTTGGAAGGGTCCTTCAAGATCAGAAAGCCATAGCACGGGTTGGAAGGGTCCTTGAAGAACATGGTAGTGTAGAATAGCTGGGTTGGAAGGATCGTGGGGCACAAGAGGACATTGTGCAGATGACTTTTGCCGCGGCCAGCGCTGTCACATTTCCTGCATGGCATTTCTTGCTTTGTGTTGCAGCGATAACTGAAGTGAACGGGATGCTGGGGAAGAACACGGCCAAGTTCTGCTCCGGTGACTACAACCCAGAAGTAGTTCCTGCAGAGACCAGGCACCTGGATCCTCTCCTGAGCACCGCGTCGAAGTCTCCGCCAACTCAGATCCCAGCCAAAGGCTTGGATGGTCGTGTTCTCAGCTGTCTTTGTTTCTTAGTGGGATGTCTGTAAGAGTCATAGATCTGTAGAATCATCAAATTGGAAAAGACCCCTAAGATCATTGAGTCCAACCGTCAACCCGTCGCCACCACGCCGCTCAGAGCTGGGCTAGGAGACAGCAAAAGAGGGGTTAAATCGAACCTGTTTGGGGTCACAGATAGGAAAAAAAATGGAGAAGAAAAGAACAAAATGTAAGACTATGGTTTGGGTGTATTCTGGATTAAGTTTCTCCGTAGCTGAAGTTTCCATGCATGATGGAGATCAATCAGGCGTGAGATTCCCGCCTGGGAATTTGTTTCCCTTGGGTGGAACAGTGCTGTGAAAGAGGCTTGAGGCATTTCTTCCTTTAGATTTTTCCCTGCAGGGCCTTCGGTGTCCTGCCCTACCCTCAGACACAGGGGGAGGCCTTTCCTAGAGATCGCTTCGGAATCGGGGTCTGAGCTGGAGAGCTCATCGACCTCAAGTGATCCTCCAAGAGGATCAGAGCCTAAAAACACCTCTCCTTGAGGTCTTTTCTCAGAGAGCTGAGGTCAGTGGGCCTCTGACGCCCATTTTCTGCTCTTCCAGATCGGCTCTTTTACATCTATACTTCGGGTACAACGGGAATGCCCAAAGCCGCCATTGTGGTGCACAGCAGGTGAGGACCCGAGGGGACAATTCCTTCTTCTGAAACTTTTCACGTGGTGAAAGCTGAAGCTCTGTTGTTCCCACATCCTCATCCTGGGCCGTGTTCTTGCCAGGTATTACCGCATCGCTGCCTTTGGGTACTACGCCTACAGAATGCATTCGGAGGACATCCTCTACAATTGCCTCCCACTCTACCACTCCGCAGGTGAGCATCCCCTGCCCCAAAACCACGTTGGGATCCTCCGTGCGTCCCCGTGAATGGCCCCAAGCCAACCTCGGGCTCTTTGTTTTCCAGGTAACATCATGGGGGTCGGCCAGTGCCTCATCCATGGCCTCACTGTGGTCATCAAGAAGAAGTTCTCCGCCAGTCGCTTCTGGGATGACTGTGCCAAGTACAGATGTACGGTGAGGGCTCTGCTGGCTCGCTGCTTCACTGCCCACCTCCACAAAGTCCCCTTGTCCCACAGATGTGGAAGTAATCCATACAGTTTGATACTGGTTGATGTCATGCGTGGGATTAGAAGTGTCACCTCAGCGGGTGGGATTTTGAAGGGAGATGATGGAAAGAGACAACCAACAAATACTTATCTGTGTGCTAGGCTCACAGTAGGAAACTCCAAAGGAGTGATCTCCAGAAAGGGATCCTTCCCCAGTGGTGGTCAGCCCTTAAATGGAGTCTAGGAGAGGTGGAGCCAGACTCCACCCCTTCCAGTCACACAGGTGCATTGCTTTCACCTGTGCTCCCATGGGTGACTCAGTGCTCACCTCAGGTGATCCATCAGCAGTTCAGGTCATGATTCAACAGTTCCTGTACACTAGAGAAGGCAGTGGTAGAAATTCAGCATTTTTAGGACGTGTTGGGATGGGGTACAAACACAAAAGATTTTAAATGCAGTGCTTTGGTAGCTTCTGGATTCAGTATAAAACCTGATAGCATCCAACTAACCTTCATTGATCCGCTATTATGCGTGCTGTGGTGTGATTCAATTGTCAGTGCTGCCGTAGGGATGTAGGATCGAGAATTCCAGACATCCTTCACCCATCCTCACCTTCTTCCTCTGTAGAGTCATCAAGGCCAGATCTCAGAACACAAACACCTGATGTAATTGGGGGAAAGGTCTTTGAGAACTTGAGTTCTCTTGGCTGCTCAATACTCACTTGCGTCGGTGCCAACATCACCTACTAATTTAAGCAGCAATTGCTCCATCCCGGTGTTTATCTTGCCCTTCTCCCGTAAGGAATATTTATAGATGGCAATTGGATCCTCGCACAGAATCCACTTTGCGACATCGAGCTTTTCGCTGACGGCCGACCGCTCGCTCCCCCAACCTTCCTGGAGCACACCTAGAGCCCAGCCTGAGCGACGTCTTTGTGTTTGCTGCTTCAGATTATTCAGTATATCGGGGAAATCTGCAGGTATCTTCTGAACCAGCCAGTCCGAGAGTCGGAAACGCAGCACTGCGTGCGGCTGGCGGTGGGCAACGGGTTGAGACCCACCATCTGGGAGGACTTCACGAAGCGCTTCCGCATCAAGCAAATCGGAGAGTTCTACGGAGCCACGGAGTGCAACTGCAGCATCGCCAACGTGGATGGGAAGGTGAGGGGAGAGGAACACGTGGAAGGGAAAAAGCTCTGCCTGCTTCCCTGGTTCCTCCGCGCGTCGCATTCTAGAGGTGATAAAGAGCTGAATTGTTAAATAAGAGCAACGTGGAAAATCTCCCGCATTCAGGGCAAATTCCTTTCTCAAATGGAGAGGGAGTAGAGAGCATACAAAAGCCAAGCGATTTTCTTCAGCCTTTTGGGTTTTTTGTGTCTTTTGGAAGGTCGGTGCATGCGGCTTCAACAGTCGGATCTTGCCCAACGTTTATCCCATTCGTTTGGTGAAGGTGAATGAGGACACGATGGAGCTGATCCGTGATTCCCGGGGGCTGTGTGTCCCGTGTCGCCCGGGTGAGCGTTGGCTTGAAGTAATTTACTACAATTATTGGTTCTAAAAACAAATGCTTAATGAGCTCTGGGAGGTTTAAGGGGTTTCTGGTGTCGTATATGGGTTTTTATTTCTAGGTCTCTGATGATGGATCAATCCCGTTACGGAACACCTTTGGGGCAAGCACTGGTGTGATGGAACGCATCGTAACTCGGTGTCATCTTGTGCTGTTTGGTCCTCTTTCCTGTAGGAGAGCCAGGATTACTCGTAGGTCAGATAAATCAACAGGATCCCCTGCGTCGGTTTGACGGCTACGTCAATGAGAGTGCCACCCACAAGAAGATTGCTTACAACGTGCTCCAGAAGGGGGACCAGGCCTACCTGTCAGGTACTGGAATCACGGGTACTGCAAGCATTCCTCAGCACTGTGCCAAGGTCATGGAACCACAGAATGGGTTGGGATGGAAGGAATCTCCAAGGTCATGGAACCATGGAAGGGTTGGCTTGGATGGGACCTTAAAGATCGTAGAGCCATTGATGGGTTGGGTTGGATGTGGCCTTAAAGATGATAGAACCATAGAAGGGTTGAGTTGGAAGGAATCTCCAAGTCATGGAATCATGGAAGGGTTGGGATGGATGGGACCTTAAAGATCATTGAACCATGAAATGACAGAATGGCTTGACGTGGAAGGGACCCTGAATCCCATCCAATTTCAACCTCTGTTTTGGGCTGGTTGCCACCCACTAGATCACATTGGTCTGATGACACCTAAACTCGAGATCTTCTTTGGAGAGGAGCAGATGGGTTAGCGTTTGGAAGTTGCCAGCTGTTGAGCTGTTCTGAATTTGATGAGAAATGGTTCTATTTCAAGGAAGGGGAGGTTTTCCTCTGCCCTTTTTCTGCAGCTAAAGTGCTGTTCTCTCCCATAATGCGGAGGTGCAGAGGTGGTGGAAAATCACTCACCCAGTTCTGCAGTTCCATGGGAAGAACACAGTGCAGCATTTGGTGGGGAATTGAGAGGGTGGTAAGGGTGAGTTCAGCTGAGCCAAATCCCGAAGTGATTTGATGTCTTCTCTCCCTCCAGGAGATGTGTTGGTGATGGATGAGCTTGGCTACATGTACTTCAGAGATCGCAGCGGAGACACCTTCCGATGGCGAGGAGAGAACGTTTCTACCACAGAAGTGGAAGGGATGCTGAGTCACATCCTCAACCAGACAGATGTCGCGGTGTACGGAGTGGAAGTGCCAGGTAACATCTCAAGGTAGAACTCGCAAGCTTTAGGGAAAGTGGAAGTTATTAAGTAAACATTCAGAATCTGTGTCACCCTGGGAGGTAGAACTTGGCCACCTCTACTGAAACCAGGCACCTGAAACGGAGGGGATGTAATAGAGGCTTAAAGGGGATTTCGGTGCTGTTGCATTCATTCTGAGCAGTAGGAATAACCTGAGATGTGGGCGTGAAGGAGATCCTCCAGGCCCCCACCACCTCTGCACCCCACACTGGGCTCTCTCCAGCAGCTCCTCATCAGCCCTGAACTGGGAAGCTCAGTACTGGGCCCAGTGTTCAAGATGGGGCCTCCCCAGCGCAGAGCAGAGGGGAGGAGCACCTCTCTGCCCTGCTGGCCATGCTCTGGGCCGTGCATCCTGGGGTCCTGTCGGCCTTCTTGGCCACCAGGGCACACTGCTGGCTCATGGTCAACTGTTGGTCAACCACTGGTCAACCTGTTGGCCACCAGAGCATGCTGCTGGCTCATGGTCAACCGTTGGTCAGCTGTTGGTCAACCGTTGGTCAACTGTTGGTCAACCGTTGGTCACTAAGACCCCCAGGTCTTTCCCTGGAAAGCTCCTTTCCACAGCTCAGCCCCAACCCAGATTGAAGTGTGCTGTTATTCCTCCCCACGTGTACAACTCTACGCTTGCCCTCATCAGGTTCCTCTCTGCCAAACTCTCTGGCCCGTATCTAACACTTGAATCTCTTAAATATTTCATGCTTAATTCACGCTGCACTCCGGGTGTCTCCAACTCTTTTTATTTCAGGGGTGGAAGGGAAAGCTGGGATGGCAGCAATCGCAGATCCTAAAACGAAAGTGAACCCCAACATTCTGTACCAGGAGCTCCAGAAGGTTCTGCCTTCCTACGCCCGGCCCATCTTTCTCCGTCTTTCACCCCAGGTTGACACCACAGGTAGGGGCAATCCCCATCTGCTGCTCTCGGCCACATTTCAGCTCCAAGAGGGAATTTTTATTTGGCAGCGAGCTGAGAAAGCAGCCCTTGGGCAATGTGCTGTAACTGGAGCCGCTCAGTTGGCTGCCATCCACCTTCTGCCAGAGGTTGCGTAATAAAATCCTCACTTGTTGTGCACGAATGCCATTAATAAAAGCTGGAGCTCAGTCTTAAGCAAGCAGCAAACTCGTTAGAGGCTTCAAAACCGGAGCGCTGCGCCCAACAGCGGGAAGAAAGCTCTCAGGAATGGCATCCACGTGACTACGAGGAGCTCTGCAGGCACAGAGTGCTGCTGAGAAAAGAGGGGAAGAGGCTCTGATCCCCTCCGCCTCTGTGTCACTCCGTGGCTGTTTCGTGGGCTGTTCCGTGGACTTGTTCTGGTCGCACCATGTCCATGCGCCCTTCACTTTGCTTGTAGCACCACCAGCAGCCACGGACACAGGCTGCTTTCTTTGGTGCTTTTCCATTTCCTGGGAAATCCAGAGAGCTTTTCCCCCTTCCTGGGAATCCACAGAGTCCTTCCAATTTCCTGGGAACCCGCAGAGCTCTTTCCATTGCCTGGGACCCCACAGAGCCGCTCAGAGAGGTCAAAAACCACACAAACTTCACATCAGAACGCGGTGTGGGGCGGAACATTGGCAGAGCTCTGACTGAAAACGAGACGCGACGTTTCTCCCTCGCGGCGTTTTAGGTATGAAGGGTTTCCTTCAAAACATTTCCTTCTTTCCCCTTCTTGGCAGGCACTTTTAAGATCCAGAAGACCCGCTTGCAGAGGGAAGGCTTCGACCCGCACCAGACGTCGGACCGCCTGTATTTCCTGGATCTAAAGCTGGGCAAATACGTCCCTTTGGACGAGTGCCTTCACGCCAGGATTTGCTCTGGGAAAGTTGCGTTGTGATTGAGCCCGGCTCGAAACCTTTCAAGGGGAAAAAAATGAACTGAAAATATGAGGCTTGCGGGGAGCTGACAGCGTGGGACCCCTCCGACAGCGAAAGCAGCAGCAGGGAAACCTCTGGCGGGGGTGCTGCCCTCACCTAAAGCACATTAACCCAGCGAGCACTGACCCCCATTAACCACACAGTAGAGAGTATCTTTAGAACCGCTCCCCACCGCTGCGCTGCGCCGGGGGGAGAGGATTCGTGGTGATACTGACGGACGTGCCCTGCGCGGGTTTGTTTGAGCTTTGCCTTGCGGACTGTGCTTAACGAGTTAGGCTTCTAACAGAGCAGTCTTTAATTGCGTTAGGTCACGTTTTAGCTTAACGACGCCTGGGAATCTCGCACCGGCCGAGCCCGTAGGGCCGGGAGTGACGGATGTGAGGGGGGGAGGCCACTGAGCTCGGGGCGGGCCTTGGGGTGCGGGGAGAGGATGGAGAGCGGCGGAGCTGTGAGCGAAGCCTGAGGTTAATGTCACTGTGAGTGCTGCTGAGCCAGCTGCGACACGTCCTCGTTATCTGGGGGGAGCTGACACAGAGGGGCGGCCGCATGCAGCACCTCCTTCCACCGCTTCTCCACGAAGGGGAGCGCTGAGCTCTCTCAGACCGCAGTGCCGGATGGGGTGAACCCTCACGCGAGGCCGAGGCTTCCGCTCTCGACCAGCCCGCACGTTGCTAAGCAACACAACCCCCCACCCCCAAAACCGCTGCCTCTCGCTGCCATTCGCCCTCGCGCTGTGACGTCACATCTGGAAAACGCGCTCAACTTCCAGGTGATGCTCTCCACTTCGAGGTGACGCTCTCCACTTCCGCCTGCTGCTCTCCACTTCTGGCTAACGCTCCCCATTTCCTGCTGTTGCTCTCTCCTTCCGCTTGACACTATCCATTTCTGACCACTGCTCTCCACTTCTGGCTGACACTCTCCACTTCTGGCTGTTGCTCTCCACTCCCGCCTGCTGCTCTCTGTTTCTGTCTGACGCTCTCCTTTTCCACCTGACACTCTCCACTTCCTGCTGCTGCTCTTCATTTCTGGCTGTTGCTCTCCACTTCTGACCTCTGTTCTCCACTACCGCCTGATGCTCTCCTTTTCCACCTGACGCTCTCCACTTCTGACCACTGTCCTCCACTTCCACCAGACACTCTCCACTTCCACCTGACGCTCTCCACTTCCTGCTGCTGCTCTCTCCTTCCGCCTGGCGCTCTCCATTTCTGGCTGCTGCTCTCCACTTCTGACCACTGTTCTCCACTTCCACCTGGCGCTCTCCCCTTCTTGGCCACTGCTCTCCAATTCCGCCTACTGCTCTCCATTTCTGACCACTGCTCTCCACTTCTGGCTGACACTCTCCATTTCTGGCTGTTGCTCTCCACTCCCGCCTGCTGCTCTCTATTTCTGTCTGACGCTCTCCTTTTCCACCTGACACTCTCCACTTCCTGCTGCTGCTCTCTATTTCTGGCTGCTGCTCTCCCCTTCTGACCACTGTTCTCCACTTCCACCTGACCCTCTCCACTTCCGCCTGCTGCCCTCCGTTTCTGGCTGACGCTCCCCATTTCCTTCTGCTGCTCTCTCCTTCTGCCTGACGCTATCTATTTCTGGCTGTTGCTCTCCACTTCTGACCTCTGTTCTCCACTTCCACCTGACCCTCTCCACTTCCGCCTGGCGCTCTCCATTTCCTGCTGCTGCTCTCTCCTTCTGCCTGACGCTCTCCATTTCTGGCTGCTGCTCTCCCCTTCTTGGCCACTGCTCTCCACTTCCACCTGACGCTCTCCACTTCTGCCTGCTGCTCTCCACTTCTGGCTGACGCTCTCCATTTCCTGCTGTTGCTCTCTCCTTCTGCCTGACGCTATCTATTTCTGGCTGTTGCTCTCCACTTCTGACCTCTGTTCTCCACTACCGCCTGACGCTCTCCTTTTCCACCTGACACTCTCCACTTCTGACCACTGTCCTCCACTTCCACCTGACACTCTTCCCTTCCACCTGACGCTCTTCATTTCCTTCTGCTGCTCTCTCCTTCCGCCTGACGCTCTCCACTTCCTGCTGCTGCTCTTCATTTCTGGCTGTTGCTCTCCACTTCTGACCTCTGTTCTCCACTACCGCCTGATGCTCTCCTTTTCCACCTGACGCTCTCCACTTCTGACCACTGTCCTCCACTTCCACCAGACACTCTCCACTTCCACCTGGCGCTCTCCATTTCCTTCTGCTGCTCTCTCCTTCCGCCTGATGCTCTCCACTTCCTGCTGCTGCTCTTCATTTCTGGCTGCTGCTCTCCATTTCTGACCACTGTTCTCCTTTTCCACCTGACGCTCTCCACTTCTGACCACTGTCCTCCACTTCCACCAGACACTCTCCACTTCCACCTGGCGCTCTCCATTTCCTGCTGCTGCTCTCTCCTTCCGCCTGACGCTCTCCATTTCTGGCTGCTGCTCTCCACTTCTGACCACTGTTCTCCACTTCCACCTGACGCTCTCCACTTCCTGCTGCTGCTCTCCACTTCCTGCTGCTGCTCTCCCCTTCTGACCGCCGCTCTCCATTTCTGGCTGACTCTCTCCATTTCCACCTGACGCTCTCCACTTCCTGCTGCTGCTCTCCACTTCCTGCTGCTGCTCTCCCCTTCTGACCGCCGCTCTCCATTTCTGGCTGACTCTCTCCATTTCCACCTGACGCTCTCCACTTCCCGCTGACACTCCCCACTTCCGGCCGGAACTCTCCACTTCCTGCTGCTCTCCACTTCCGCCTGGCTGACCCCCTCCACTTCCTTCCGACACTCTCCACTTCCCTCCGACCCTCTCCCGTTCCGCCCAGCGCCCCCCCCCGCAGCTCCGGTCCTCCGACGATGTCGGGCCGCATCTCGGTGTTCCCGTCCCCGCAGGATCTGGGCGCGGCGCTGGCGCAGCTCGTGGTGCAGCGGGCGCTCGGGAGCGGCGGCCGCCGCTTCTCGGTGGGGCTGTCCGGGGGCAGCCTGGTGGGGGTCCTGGCGCGGGAGCTGCCGTCGGCCGCCTCCGCCGGGGCGGCCCCGTGGCTCGTGGCGTTCTGCGACGAGCGCCTGGTGCCGCCCGAGCACCCCGAGAGCACGTGCGGGGCGTACCGGGCTCAGCTGCTGCCGCGGCTCCCGGAGCCCGCCCCGGAGGTGCTCTGCGTCGACACCGGGCTCTCCGCGGACGCTGCGGCTGAGGATTATGCCCAGAGGCTGCGAGAGGTACCGGGATGGGGGAGGGGGGGGGAGGGGAGGGGGGGGGACGGGAGGGGGGACGGGAGGAGGTGGGGGGGACGGGAGGGGGAGGGGAGGGACCCCCACCTCATTTTTTCCTTCTACACACACGAGGAGCTGGAGACCCCCCCCCCCCCCCCCCCTTCTGCCGCGCGAGGAATTGGGACACCCACCCCTCGCCTGGTCCGCCTTTGAGGGACAGCCCTCCCCTCCCCGTTTTCTCTAAAGTAGCTGCAGCCCCCTCCCGCTCCTTCCCAATAGGAGGAGCTGCTCCCTTCCCCCCCCCCACACACACATCTTCTTCCATCCATATGTGAGCTGGCACACAGCCCCCCCCTGCTTCTTCCCCCCCCATATGAGAAGCTGGGACCCCCCCCCTACTTATTCTTCCCCCCATCTTCCTTCCTTCCCTGTACAACCCCCACCAGCCCCCCTGCTTCTTCCCACCCCCATATGAGAAGCTGGGACCCCCCCCCCCCCCCCCACTTATTCTTTCCCCCCCCATCTTCATTCTTTCCCCATATATAACCTCCCGATCTTTCACCCAACACGGTGGGATTCCCCTTTCTACATTCCCCCCCCCCCCCCCAAATAAATAAATAAATAAATAAACAAACACAAAAGGAGTCAGTACCCCCATCTTCCCCCCCTGCCCCCCCCTCCAGGACTCGGCAGACTCCACGCCCCCCCTCCCAGGACTTGGGGGACTCAACCCACCCACCCCCCTCCCCAGGAATTTAGGGACCCCTCCCCCTTCCCTCCCTTCCCAACCCCCCCCCCCACCCCGGGATTTGGCTACCCCCCCCCATACCCCCTCCTGTTCCCCCCAGGCCTTCCACGGCGACACTGTGCCCGTCTTCGACCTGCTGCTCCTGGGCGTGGGGCCGGACGGCCACACCTGCTCCCTATTCCCCAACCACCCCCTGCTCCAGGTGAGTACACACACACGGGGTCGCTCATCCTCCGCTCAGAGCTCCGACTCTCCTGGGCTCCCTTCTGATTTAGGTTTTTAATTCCCTTTTCCCTAGGAGAAGGAGAAAATAGTGGCTGCTATCACGGATTCACCGAAGCCGCCGGCGGAACGCATCACGCTGACCCTCCCGGTGCTGAACGCGGCGCGCACGGTGGTGTTCGTCGCCACGGGGGAGGGAAAAGCTGCAGTGCTGAAGGTGCGTCGGGGGGTGGAGAAGCAGCCGCGGGTGCACCCCCAGTGGTGGTGTTTTGTGTGGTTCCCAGAACGAATAATGCCAACTAGTGTTGTTTTACAGCTGGAAGATTGTTGTGATGGAAAAAGGCAGTCAGTATTAGGAGGAATGCTCACCCGTGTGCCAGGCTTGCAATAGGAAACCCCAAAGGAGAGATCTCCAGAAAGAGATCCTTCCCCAGTGGGGGTCAGCCCTTAAATGGGGTCTGGGAGAGGTGGAGTCAGGCTCCTCCCCTTTTGGTCATATGGGTTAATGAGGTCTGTAGGAGAGGTGGAATCAGACCCTGCCCCTTTTGGTCGTACAGGTGAATGAATGAGGTCTGTAGGAGATGTTGGGTCAGGCTCTGCCCCTTTTGGTCACACAGGTGAATGGATGAGGTCTATAGGAGAGGTGGGGTCAGACCCCTCCCCTTCTGGTCACACAGGTGCATTGCCCTCGCTTTTGCTCCTGTGCTTGACTCAGTGCTTTCCTCAGTGGATCATTCAGTGGTTCAAGCCGCAATTCATCAGTTCCCGTACAGTTCTGATGAAACGGAGGTGTCTGGGGATGGGGTTGGGATGGAGCTCTGCTTTTCTCTGTGGCTCTTATTCCTCTGTTCCTTCCAACAGCGCATTCTGGAAGGCGAAGAGGAAAACCCACTCCCTGCTGCCCGTGTTCGGCCGCACACGGGGCAGCTGCTCTGGTTCCTGGACGAGTCAGCGGCCAAAGAGCTGACGGTACCCTTCGAGAAGCATTCCATCTTGTAGGACCAAGTCGATTTTTGGAGGTGGTGGAGGGGTGTGGGGGTCACGGCAGCTCCTGCTCAGAGCTCCATGCAGCACTGCGGATGGATGGAGGACTCAGTGTCAGTGCTTCGAGAGGAGCACGGAGCCCACGCGGTGCTGCGTTCGGTGCAGAGCGCAGGTGGAGTTGAGGTCCTTCTTTTGGTGCCTGGGAGCTGCGCTGGGTGGTGGTCTCGTGTTCTGTGAGCGGTTGTGCGGTGTTAAACGGACGGATCTCAGCTCTGACGGCGTTCGGTTGCATCCTTTCCGTAGGACGCGCTCCTTGCTGCGGTGTTGGGGTGACGTTGGGACACACAGGGTGTTCCCAGCTCTCCCCGTGGAGTGTTGCGTGGTTTCTCAGGTCCCACTGAGATGATTTATCCCCACGCATCTCTTCCCTGTCCTGTTCCATTTACACCTGCGCAGCAGCGCGGGTTTCCGTTCCAGCTTTTCAGTCCTGATGCTTTTTCTGCGGTGACCACTCAGAGGTACAGAGCAGGAGCTGGCACCATCCTGAAGTCCTCCCAGAGCTCTAGCAGCTTCCCAGTGTTCCCCACAGGGCCTCTGTGTTCCCTAACATTACTCCCAGAGCTCCATATTATGCTCTAGGCTGCCCTCTGTGTGCTTCAAGACAACCCTGTGTGCCCTAAAGGTCCTCTGGTGAGGTCTAAACACATCCCAGTGCTATGAACTGCACTCCAGTATGAACTGGAGGCTTCCCAGTGAGCCCTATGGGATTCCGAGGAGCCCCAGGATAATGTATCCTCCCCCCCCCCCCAGTATACCGTGGCTGCTGAAGAGTGTGGGTGAAGAGGAACTGAGGTGTGAGGGCATCTCTTGATTTCAAAAGATGGAATAGAGGCCATCCTCAGCAAGTTTGCTGATGATCCGAAGCCGGGAGGAACGGCTGATGGGATGGAAGGGCGGTGCTGCCATTCACGGAGACCTGGACAGGGCTGGAGGGGAACTGGATGGGGTTTTAGGAGAGCAAGCGTAGAGTCCTCCACCTAGGGAGGAATAACTGGTGCAGGTTGGGGGATGAGCTGCTGGAGAGGAGCTCCAGCCGTGAGCAGTGTGCCTTGGTGGCCGAGAAGGACAACGGATCCTGGGGTGCACTGAGGGTCGAGAGAGGTGGTCCTCCCCCTCTTTATTCTGCCCCGGTGAGGCCTCACCTGGAGTACCACGTCCGGTTCTGGGCTGCCCGGTACAAAAAGGACAGGAATCTCCTGGAAAGCGGAGGGAAACACCTCCCTTAGGAGGAAGGACAGAGAAAAGCTGGGGCTGTTCGGCCTCGAGAAGACGCAGAGGGGATCTGATCCACGTCCATAAATATCTGAGGAGCGGGAAGCAAAGGGACGAGGGGAAACGGCCACAAAGCAAAGCACAGAGGGCGTAAGGACTTCTTCAGAGCGCAGTGACGGAGCGCTGGAGCTGCACAGAGAGGCGGCGGAGTCTCCTTCTCCGGATACATCCAAGATCCGCCCGGATGCGACGATGGATCTCCGCAGTTCCCTTCCAACCCCTCCAGTTCTGCGATGATGAGAAGGCAGAGATGGGAAAATAAAAGAGCCAGGAGCTGCAGCTCGCGTCTTGCACGGTGGGTGTCAGCGTGAAGAAACACGGGGGCCAACCCCATAAAGGTTTGAGGCGTTCACATCGCTCGGGAACCCCAAATTCTGTGTCCCATGCGCTGCTATGGTCCGGGGACCCCCAATTCCATGTCCCATGCGCTGCTATGGTCCGGGAACCCCCAAATTCCGTATCCCATGCACTGCTATGGTCTGAGAACCCCCAACTCTGTGTCCCATGTGCTGCTATGGTCCGGGAGCCCTCGAATTCTGTGTCCCATGCGCTGCTATGGTCCGGGGACCCCCAACTCTGTGTCCCATGCGCTTCTATGGTCTGAGAACCCCCAAATTCTGTATCCCATGCGCTGCTATGGTCTGGAGACCCCCAATTCCATGTCCCATGCGCTGCTATGGTCCGGGGACCCCCAACTCTGTGTACCGTGCACTGCTATGGTCCGGGGACCCCCAAATTCTGTATCCCATGTGCTGCTATGGTCCGGGGACCCCCAAATTCCGTATCCCATGCGCTGCTATGGTCTGAGAACCCCCAAATTCCATATCCCATGCGCTGCTATGGTCTGGGGACCCCCAATTCCATGTCCCATGCGCTGCTATGGTCCGGGGACCCCCAATTCCATGTCCCATGCGCTGCTATGGTCCGGGGACCCCCAATTCCATGTCCCATGCGCTGCTATGGTCCGGGGACCGCCAATTCCATGTCCCATGCGCTGCTATGGTCCGGGGACCCCCAATTCCATGTCCAATGCGCTGCTATGGTCCGGGGACCCCCAATTCCATGTCCCATGCGCTGCTGCGGTCCAGGGAACGGTCCGTGAGCATCTGCAGAGATAACCAATAGTTGTAAGGAGGCAGAAAGCGATGCTGAGGATCTGGGGGGGTTGGGGGGGGGGAGGGGGGACACGCAGGGGTCCCTCTCCCATCAGAGTTCCCCATTTCTGGATGAACCCCCCCCCCCCCACCCCCCACCCCCCACCCCGCTCCAGCTGATGCTCAACTCTCGCGAGAGTCCGCCCCACCCCTCACTCCTCTGCTTGCGAACTCTCGCGTGAGCGCGCGGCCGCCCCGCTCTCCTGGAGCTCTCGCGAGAACGACGCCCCCCCCCCCCCCCCCCCCCCCCCCCGTCACCCCTTTCCTCCGCGACCTCGCGCGTCGCCGCCGCGGGAACTCTCGCGAGAACGACCAGCGAAGGAAACGGCGGCGGCCGGCGGCGTTCCCGCGCGCGTCTTCTCGGGCTCTCTCGCGAGAGCTCAGCGTAACGGCGGCGCCCTGAAGCGCTTTTCCCGCCTCGGGGCCGCCCCCCTCAGAAGATCCGCCATTCCCCGGCACCGGGAGCCCCTCCCGGGGGGTCCCCTCCGACCTCAGCTGTGGCCGCGCACCCCCGTTCCCTCAAAGCGTGACGCTCCGTTCCCCCATACACTGATTTGCACCGCGGTTCCCCCTCACGCACTGCGCCCGTTCCTCCCCGCGCACCGGACCCCATTCCCCCCCCCCCCCCCCCCCCCCAACTCCGCCGCCCTCCGCTCCTCCGCGCCGCATTTCCCGCTTCGCCCCGCCCGCGTGACGTCACGCCGCTGGAGGAGGGGGCGTGGCCTCGCTCCGCGTGGGCGTGGCCTCGCTCCGCGTGGGCGTGGCCTCGCTCCGTGTGGGCGTGGCGCGGCGGCGCCGTGACGTCGCTGCAGCGCGGTGAGGTCAGTGCGGCGCCGCTGCCGGACCGCTGCCCCTCGGAGCCGCTCCCCCCGCCCCCCTCCTCCTCCTCCCCGACCGCTCCGCGACTCCACCCGGGCCCCGGCGGAGGGAGGGCGGCTCGGCCGGGCCCGGCGCGGCGCTTCCGCCGCTTGAGGTGAGCTCGGGCCTAACGCGAGGGGCGCGGCGGCCTGGGGCTGGGTGTGGGAGGTGGGTGGAGGGAGGGAGGGAGGGAGGGAGGGGGTGGGGGTTACGCTATTCACATCCGCGCTTACGTCGCCCCGCTGGCGTAGCCCGCATTGCGTAACGCGGCCGCTGCGTCAGGGAGCGCTACGCAAAGTGCGGGCGGAGGTCGGGGCGCGCTGCGCCAACGGCGTAGCGAGGGGCGCGAGGCGCGGAGCGCGGCGCCGTTGGCGTAGCCAGGGATCACGCGCCGCCCCGCGTAGGCCGCATTCTTCACGCCTTCGCGCAAAGTGCGCAACTCGCCGCCCAAGGAGGAAGGCGGCTCCGGGGCGGCCCCCGCGGGGAAGAACGGAGCTCGGGCGGGCGGGGCCGCGCCTTTCCCTCCCGCCCCTCCCCTGCACTCCGCTAACTCCGTAACCCCCGCTTGCGGCCCTTTGCGCAGCGCTCAGGACTGGGGGTTGGGGTGGTGGGGGGGGGGGGGAAGAAGCGCTCTGCGCGGCCTCCGCTACGCCGTCGGCGTACGCGCGGCCCCTGGGGCTGCGCCGTCGGCGCGGGGCGGTACGCAGAGTGCGGGGCGCGGGGCGGGGCGGAGCGCGGGGCACTTCCGGCCGCCGCCATTTTGTCCGCGGCCCTCGGGAGGAAGCGGCGGCGGGCGCGGCCTTCACAGCCGCCGTCGCCTCTCGGTCGCTCTCCGTCCGTTCCCCCTCCGCAGTGCCGGTGAGTGGGTCCCGCGCCGGGCCCGGCGAGGGCGGTTCCGACCGCTTTCGGGGCCGCGGGGGTTCCGCCGTTGAGGGGGGTCGGGCCCCCGCCGCGCCGTGTGGAAGTGGGGGGTGGGGTGGGGGGGGTTGGGGGGGGGGGGGATGGACGGAACCGTTCGCTGCGGTCGAAGGGCGACGCGTGAGCGGCGGTGCGGTGTCGTTTGCGGTGGTTTTGTGTGTGTGTGTGGGGGGGGGGGGGTTGTTTTTTCTTCTTTTTTGGCGTGGGTTTGCGGAGGGGCGGGGAGGGAGAGCGGCGCTGCCCCGAGCCCGTGGTTGGATAACGTAATATAACGTAACCCCGTCTGGATAATATAACACCCCCCCCCCCCCCCCCTTTGATCCGTCTGCCCAACACCCCAAACTCATCAGTGCATCCCTGTTAGTTCCCCCCCGTTGGGATCCCGCTGTTCCTCCCACAGATAACCCCCAAATTCCTCAGCAGACACCCGACAGAATCCCACCCCTAACCCCAGTTCCATCCTCTCATCCCATCCTTCCCCCCCCCCCCCCCCCAGTTCCCTGTCCCCTTTCCCAGACCATTCCCAGCAGGAATCTCCCAGATTCCTCTGCAAATACACAACAGATTTCCCCCAGGTTCCTCCACAGACACCCAGCACATTCCCCCCAGTCCTTTCCCAGCAGACATCCCCCAAATTCCTCAGTAAACACACAGCCAGTTCCCTCCCCAGTTCCATCTCACACCGTCCGCCCCCAGTTTTTTTCCCAACAGATGTCCCCTAATTCTTCAGCAGGCACCCAACAGATTCCCCCCAGTCTTTTCCCACCAGATATCCCCCATATTCCTCAGCAAACACCCACAGATTCACCCCTCCAGTCCCTTCCCTTCCCCCCCAGTCCCTTTCCATCCAATATCCCCCAGCTATCCCCAGATTCCTTAGCAAACACCCTACAAATTTCCCCCCTCCCCCCAGTTCCTTCCCAGTAGACACCCCCCACGTATCCCATTCCTTCTGCTAGAAGGTCCTCCTGCAGTTATTCCACCCCCTCCCATTCCCTCCCCCTGACATAACCCCATTCTTCAGCCCGTGTCCCCAAAGCTCCACTCTATCCTAAAGTAAATCCCCCCCAAATAAATTCTGCTGTGGGTTCCCACCACGTGTCCCCATTCTCTGCAGTACATCCACCAAACCTTCCCCCACTTCCCTCCATGCAGACACCCCCCCCAAATACCCCCATATTTCTTCAGCAGTCATCCCCCACATCTCCCCCCCCTTCCCCAGTATTGTTATGTTGCTCAGCAAGGACGCAGCAGGTCCCATCCCCCCAAACAGTTCCATCCTGGCAGGTGATGTCCCTTAATTCTCCCCCCTTGATGGGTATCCATGAGGTATCACCCACTTAATGAGCATCTCTGACATACCCCTTAATTCCCCCTCCCCCTTGTTGGGTATCCACGAGATCTCCCTTAGTTGGGTGGCACAGAGGACCGACGCAGATCAGGGCTTTCCCGGTTCCGTTCTCACCCCAGGAATGAGGCTGAGCATCTGCAGTGTTATCTGATGGGAAGCACGGCTTTAATGAAGGGAGGGGACGGCCCGTTAGCTAAATGAGCTCTGCAGGCAGAGCCCTCATTAGGGTGAGCACCATCCACGTGTTCGGAGGGAAGCTGAGCTGCTCCTGCTCTCACTGCTGCTCATCTCATTTCTCCTGGTCCCATTGCTCCTCATCCTGTGTTATTTCCCACCCCGGTCACTGTGGTTTTGGGAAGGGTTGCTGCAGGGAGCTCTGTAAGGACAGCAGCTGACAGCGTTCAGGTGAAGCTCCTGTGTGAGTGTATCATGAAGTGACAAGTTTAAAAGTGCATTGCTCACTGTTTGTATCGCTAAAAGGCTACTTAACAGAGCAGTGTATACCATCAAAAGCCAGTAAATACTCCAGTCCACAGCCTATACCATTACTTAAACCAGGCTCCACTTTGAATTAATGACAGCTCACCGACCAAATCCCGTGTACGTACCATGAGAAGACAGGTTGACAGCAGCGGAAAGGATGAAAGGAGAGGTCAGCACCCCGGGTTATGGAATATGCGCTAAAAAGGCAGATGAGCGGCCCTGTAGGTAGCACTGGAAGACAGCACAACAGCCCGTTCCCCAGTATAAACCATTAAGGGGCAGCTCAGCACCCCAGTGGTAGCGTTTAAAGGAGGGTAAGCAGACTACTCCTGAGTGCGTGCTGTTATAAGACAGCTTAACTCCACAGTGCCCACGTGAGGTGCGAAACAAAGTGAGTAATACTGAACGGTATCGTCAGTCACAATATTTTATAGGCGGTGTAATTAGGTGATGGAGAAGGAAAGAGACAGCTGAAATAAAGAGAAATGCTCATCTGTGTCTGTGGTGGGAAACCCCAAAGGGAGCAATCTCCAGAGAAAGAGACCCTTCCCCAGTGGGGTCAGCCCTTAAATGGGCTCCGGGAGAGGTGGGTTCAGGCTCCGCCCCGTTGGGTCACACAGGTGCATTGCCCTCACCTGTACTCTCACAGCAGGCTCAGTGGTTCAGGCCGTGATTCAGCAGCTCCACTACACCCCAGTATACACCATTAAGCGACCAGTTGACAGCCCCAGTCCGTAGCAGTAAAAGAGAGGTTAACGTCCCAGTGTACACCGTTACACGTCTACACGTCGGGCCATCAGCGCCGTGTCCTCAGGGCAGGATGAGGATTTCCTCCCTCAGCACTGTGTGGGGTCACTGTAATGTGTTACCTTGGACCACTGGGGTTTAATTCTGCTCTTACTGGTGTAAAAGCTCCCCTGGATGGCTGTGGCTTTCCCACCTGGGCCGGAGGGGATGTGGAGTGGTGGTGACGGAGGCGTCTCGCCTCGGTGCTGTGGGGATTTGCGGTGACAAAAGGGGTTCGGTGCGGCCGTGAGGGGCCCAGCGCTGCTCGTGTGGGGTCAGCAGCCGAAGTGCTGCTGTCAGCTCGTGTCACAAAGCAGCCGAGCGAGCAGAGCTGCTCGTGCTGTTCATAATCATAAAACCCGGGCTTAGTTCCCACCTTTCAGCTCCGTGTCCTCCCTGGGGGGAGGAGGGAAGCTGCGGGACGCCAATCCCAACGCTCTGCTGCGGGGATGGGGGGGGAGGTTGTCACTTAATGATGTGCTCGGCTGCTAATTGACGAGCTTGGGCTCCCCCAGAACCGAATGACACAGGTGCAGGGGGGTGTGGAGCAGCTCTGGAAATGAAAACAGGAACTTTGGGTGGCGGCAAAGGACATCGGCCAACATCCTGAAATCAGAGACCCCGCAAACGGATTCCCGGAAATGGGAAACTGCGTTTCGGGATCGGGAGCGCGAACGTCCGCTCGCCGCCTTCCTTCCTCCGGAGAGTTCCCGTTGGGAATCTCCCCGTGTCCTTTCCTGCTCCCCAACGCTCCTCGGTGTGTGATCTTCCGGAGGAGGAGCGCTGCCGCCGTTGGAGCTCTTTTGCTTTTCCTTCTTCACTCTGCTCTGGGGCAGGTGGATGGATGCTGGCTTTGGAGGATGCTTTTCCTCCACTCTCGACCCGCTCAGCAGGGAAGTTGGTGCTCTGCGAGGAAGCCCTGGCTTTCCCTCAGCCCACTGCGCTGAATTCTTGGCGGCTCTTCCCCCCCATGTGTGGATTTCCCTCGTCAAATCGCTCTGAGCTGGAATTCCAGCTCACTTTCTTCCTCCAAGATCCAGAGGCGTTGGCGTGGAGCGTGGTTCTGCTCCCGTTAATGAGAAGGACCTTGGTGGATGGGCAGCGCACGGTGCGTAGAGGTTCCCTCGGAGCTGAGCCGCGCTCGTGCTCCGCTCACATGGTTTCTCGTTCCCGTGGGGGTTTGTTTTGCGTGTTAAGTCACCAAAGAAAGAAAGGAAACGTGTGCTCGGTGCTCACGGAGATCTCGGAGGGGGTTGGTGGAAAACTGTTCCCCCTTTTCCCACTCGTGTATGCCTGTGTAACCGGAGGGCTCGTAGTAGGACGAGGGGGTACGGTTTGAAGCCGAAAGTGAGGAGATTTAGGTTGGGTATGAGGTGGAAATTCTTTATCCAGGGGGTGGAGTAGTGGGTGCCCCATCCCTGGAGGGATGGAAACCAACCTGAGCTGGTGGGGGGCACGCAGCCCGTGGGGCCGAGGGGCTTTGGGGTCCTTCCAACCTGACCGATGGTTCTGTGACCTTTAAGGACCCGTTCAGCCCAGCCCGTTCTGTGACTTTCAGGGACTCTCCCAACCCGTTCTAGGATTCTGTGGTTCTCTGACCTTTAAGTCCTTTCCAACCCATTCCGTGGTTTTATGACCTTTAAGGACCCTTCCAACCCAACCCATCTTGTTGTTATCCGTGGTACTTCAGGATCCTCCTAACCCAAATCATTCTATGGTTCCTTAATTCCGTGATAAGGAATGTCCCTTCCAACCCAAACCACAGTTCTGTGATCTTCAAGGACCCCTCCAACCCGTTTTTATGGTTCTGTGACCTTCAAGGACCCGTCCAACCCAATGAATTCAAACATTCCTCATCTCTGTGCTCTTTAAAGGTCCCTTCCAACCCAACCCATCCTAACCTTCTGTGATCTTTGAGGACCCTTCCAACCCAACGTGTTCTATGATTCTGTGATCTTTGAGGACCCTTCCAACCCAACGTGTTCTATGATTCTGTAACCTTCAAGGACCATTCCAACTCAACCTGTTCCATGATTCTGTGATCTTTGAGGACCCTTCCAACCCAACCCAACGCATCCGAAGGGTCTGTGATCTTTGAGGACCCTTCCAACCCAACCCGTTCTATCACTCCACGCATTTGTAGTCTTTCAGGACCCTTCCAACCCATTCTGTCACCTCAGCCTGCGTGAATGGGGTCAGGATAGGGTAAAATCTCGGGGTGCAGATGTAAAACGCCCGCGTGGGGAACGGTGCCCTGGGAAAATCCGAACAACGCTGAACCTGTACGCGCGTAATTAAGTAATTACACGTTTAAACAAACCTAGGCCCTTCTGCAATTAAACAATCTTTTACAGCGCCGTGTCAGCTTAATTTAATTGTTGTCTGCCAGCTCGCCAGCTTTAATGTTTAATAACTGAGGTGCAGGGAAGAGTGGTGTGCAGACGGGACCGGGTCCCGCTCGCTTCTCAAAGCAGCTCTTACATCTCCCTCGTGCCCTTCCCGCCATCTGGGTTTGCTGCTGGGATCGCTTACAGCTTTTTTTGGCCCTGATGGTTGTGACGGGCTGCGTTTGGGAGCGCGGTGTCTGCGGGTGGGGGTTTTGTTTCACAGCCGAAGCTCGTGCCCTGGAGGCAGGGACCCATCCCGTATCCACGGGGCTGGGGCTGCCCGTGTGTGCTTGCTGGGAGGGGGAAGCTGCAAGAAACCCGTTGAGTGGAGGACCACGTGTGGTTTTCTGGGCTCGTTTTCCGCTTAAAGGAGCAGAAATGGGCTGAAATCGCCCACGTTGTGCTCCGATGACCCAAGCCTGGGTTGGGAAGAACACAAGGAGGGCTCTGCTTGGGGTCACCGAAGGTTCCTGCGGTGTTCCTCCGCTCTGCAGCCCCCAGGAGTACGCTTTGCCGTGGGCCGAAGGTCGATGGGAGCAGCTCTGCTCTTCACACGGCCCCAGGAGCTGTGAGCAGATAAGTGTGGGTGGAGAAGAGAGGCTCAGGGCTGCAGCTCGGGCTGTGCTTGGCACAGAGCTGCTCCATCCCGCTCCTGATTGCCCACAACCAACGCGGTCCTGGAAGGAAACACGGTCCTGGAAGGAAGAGTCCCCCGCAGCCCATCCCGCCTTCCAGCCAACCCTGCGCTGCTGACTTCTGCTCGGAGATGCGTGGATTTACAGAGCTGCAGAGCATCACTGCTGCGTTCACGGGGGGGGGGGGGGAAACCCCCACCGTTTGCAGAGCCCCAGGAGCTGAAGGTGGACGTGTGGAGCGCGTTGCTCTCTGTCACGCCGTGCACGGTGCACAGAGCCCGCAGTGCCGCTCCCTGGGAGCGCTTCCTTGGGAACATCTCCATTTCTGTGCTGAGCTGAAGGGGAGAGGTGCCCCAGCAGCACGCGGGCACAACACGAGCGCCGCTGGGCCGCAGGATCACTCCCAGCCCTCTGTGCCCCCACATAAAAAGGGAACGTCGTCCCCGGAGCCCGCGGGGAGCAGCAGCTCTCCCAGCACTCAGCGCTGCTGCGTCAGACGTGGTTTTCTTTCCTGCTCGGAACGCATGGAAGCAGGCGGCATTTTTCACATTTTTAAAATGTTTTCGTTTCGCCCTGGTTCTTTTTTTTTTTTTTTTCCTTACGGGTTCTGACCTTGGCTTGCCCTTCCTACCTCAGCTCTCCCTCCTGAAGCTCTGCAGGACGCGGTGCCCCACGCTCTGACAGCAGCAGCTGCGGGAGCTCCAACTGAGAGCTTTCCTCCCAGATCCCCAGGGATGAAGGCAGCTGGCAGCCCCCCCGAGCTCCAGGTAGGAACCAACGCACGGTGGTTCAAGCAGCCGTTCTGCAGCCCGTGCTGCTTCGGTGCGTTCAGGAATCCGGCGTGGGAGTGACTCCAGACCCATCGGGGCTGGAGAAACGAGCAGTGCTGGAGGGCCGTGGCCACGAGAACGGGCGGTTTGGGGCTCAGTGCTCCTGGTGAGGTGGTGGGGGCTGTGAGCAGGCAGAGCTCAGCGGGCTCCAGCCCTCCTGTTGGTAAATAACACTTTGATCTCAGCGCTGTCCCTCCATAGAGAAGCGTGTTTCTGCTGCAGAGCTGCGCTGAGGGGTTTGTAGAGGTTTGTGAACGAGCTCAGCGCAGCTCGGTGACCCCGGCTGTGTTTTATCTGTGGCACGTTGTGCTCTCACTGGGAACACCGAGCACGTGTTTCGTGGCACAGCAGCTCCGTTCCTCCCCATCTCTCTCCCTGAGCTTGAGACGGCTCTGCTCAGCCCCTTGTGCAATTAAGAAACGCCTTTATCAGCCCCAATCAGCGTCGCCGTTGCATTCCTGGGGCCGTGCCGTGGTTCTTCAGGCAGCTGGGAGCCCAAGCAGGGATTCCTGACTCCCGCAGAACCTCAGCTGGATTCGTGCTGGTGGCTTGGCCTGTGAACGTGCTCACGGCTTTTTGCTGCTGGATTCTGTAAGCTCTGGGCGCTCAGAGCTGGCACACGACTTGTTGTGTTACCAGCAGAGCTGTTCTCTCCGTGGTACGGACGAGCTGGAACGCTTTGACGCTGAGTAATGGTCTCTTTGTGCCCAGGAGGACTCTTCCCTCCACACCTTGCTGCTTCGGGTCTGTTTTGCCGTGCTGGCTGACAGCTGAGCTTGGGTTACTCGTTAACCTGACAGCTTTCCAACCACCCCCGTTGATGGCTGCGGTGTTCTGGGGCCGCGTTGACCTGTGGCCGGGGCCGAGATCGCTTCGCTCCCGTTGGCAGCAGGGGTAGAAATGTGCTCCGTGTTCCTTCACCTGTGCCAACAGCAGAGCCTGTGCGCGTGGGACGTCCAGAGGTGCGTGTTGGAGCGTGTCCTGAGGTGCTCAGAGCCGTGGGTGGGGGCTGGGGCAGCCTGAGCTGGTGGGGGGCTTGCAGCCCACGGCAGGAGTGGGACTGGGTGGTCTCGAGGTCCTTTTCAACCCAACCGTGGCCGTGGTTCTATGGTTCTTCAACATCCCTCCCAACCAATTCTGTAGTTCTGCCATTTTTGAGGTCCCTTCCAACCCATACTGTGCTGTGATTGTACAGTTCAGTCTTTAAGGACCTTTCCAACCCGACCGTTCCGTGGCTCTGTGATCTTTAAGGACCTTTCCAACCTGACCATCCCATAGTTACGTGATCGTTAAGGACCTTTCCAACCCGACCATTCTGTGGCTCTGTGATCTTTAAGGACCTTTCCAACCCAACCATCCCATAGTTCTGTGATCTTTAAGGACCTTTCCAACCCAACCCATGCTGTGATTGTACAGCTTTGTGATCTTTAAGGACCCATCCAACCCAACCATTCAGCGCTTCCCTCGTTCTGTGACCTTTAAGGACCCTTCCACCCCATTCTGTTGTTTGTGTGATCTTTAAGGACCTTCCCAACCCGATGTGTTCCATGCCTCTATGATTCCACACCTCCCACCCCCAACCAAGTTCCCCATATCACCACATCACGCGTTCCCAGTGGGTTTTTGGCTCCCGTCGACCCAGCAGTGGCTCTCACCTCCTCTTAGCTCCGATTTCGGAGCATCACTGAGCTGTGCCCTCCCCTCCTCTTGCCCCCAGCAATCCTCATCCCTTTACACCACCAGTTCTCCCCTTGGAGAAGCGAGCTGGTGGCTTTGTTGACTCTTCGGGGAAGCATCTGACCTGGGTTTTCTGCACAGCCCTTTGGGAGCGAGGCTCTCTGCGTTGGCTTGGACATCCCTCCGGTCTTGGGGACCCCTGTGCTGGGAGCTCACCTGGAAATGAAATCCAGGTGAACTGTGCCCAAAGTTCTGCTCCTGCGAGCCCGAAATGGGGAGGATGGTTGTGCTGGGGGGCAGCGGGAGAGGTGTAAGTCAGATCCCCTTGCTCGAGACCCCAAAACGGTGAGGAACGGTCGTGGTGGACGGCAGCAGCCGCGTTAGAAGTCGGATCCTCCCGTTCCCTGTTTACTGCCAGGTGTTTGTGGGTTTGTAGACAGGCAAACCTCACCTTTCCACTTGTTCCTAAGCTGTGTGCGTGGTGGGATGTTGCGTGAGCTCCTCGGGGCGTGGCACAGCCCTGCTGTGGCTGAAAGGGGAATGTGAGGCCGTGCGCTGAGCACGGGCAGCTTGTGTCCCCTGAGCAGTGCCAGCGAACGCTCCTGATCCGAAGCAGTCCCCTCCTTGGGCTGTGAGATCCCCTCCACCTGCTCTGTGATCCCGTAGTGCTGTGATCTTGGAGGACCCTTCCAAACCAATCTGTTCTGTGATCTTGGAGGACCCTTCCAACTCTGGTTCTGTGATCTTGGAGGACCCTTCCAACCCAGTCTGTTCTGTGATCTTGGAGGACCCTTCCAACCCTGGTTCTGTGATCTTGGAGGACCCTTCCAACCCAACCCGTTGTGTGATTCTGTAATCTTAATTCCCATTGGGGTGCTGAACTCCTGGGGTGAATTAATTAATACCCAATCGGGGTGCTGAGCTCCTGGGGTGAATTAATTCCCACTGGGGTGCTGAGCTCCTGGGGGGAATCAGTTCCCATTGGGGTCTCTGGTGCTGTTGATGTGGGACATGCGTCTGCAGAGCCCGCAGCGATGTCCAGGACGAGTGACTGTGCAGCCTTGGACTTTGCCTCGTGATTTCTGCTGCCAGTAACAGCGCCGTGCACATTTTTCTTGGGAACACACTGTCGGTGTCGGTCTCTTTTCTCCCCCGAGTTGTTGGGAGCTTTGGCTTTTCCCCGGGGCGCTGAGGATCGGAGGTTTCTCGGTGTGAATTTCAGCTCCCTGCTTTGAAATCGTCGCGGTTAAGCGACGCTTCTCGTGTTAGCGATGTGAAATCCCAGTGGAAAACATCTTGTGACTGTGAATTACCTCGTTGTGCTGAGCGAGGCAGAGCCCGAGGGGCTCAGCCCCAGCAATCCTTTTTGTGGCAAACCTCGGGGTGGAGCGAAGCGTTCCCCTTTTCGGCTCTGGTTTTTCTTTCCTGGGTGTGCGGTGGCTTAAAGCAAATGGCTTCGGGCGAGCTTGAGACCTCCACGGCCACGTGTTGGAAGGGTCCCCGACGATCCTGGGAGCGTGGAATGGGTCGGGTCCTCTCCTGAGGAGCTGAGCTAGGAGTGCGTGTGGGGTCGCTTAAGGGAAGGAGATCCGTAGTGCGGTTCTGGATGATGTGTGCAGCTTGGCATGATGGATATAGGTCCTAATACTGGTGAGTGACACCTGATGGCACCGAGCTGAGCGGTGGAAGGAAGGGGTGTCGCTCAGAGGGACCCCAAAAGGCTTGTAAGGTGGGCCTGGGTGAACCTAACGAGGTTCAGCACGGCAGAGTGTGAGGTTCTGCACTTGGGCCGGAGGAATCCCAGGTGTTGATAGGGACTGGAAGGAGCAGCCCTGCAGAGAAGGACCCGTGAGTCCTGGTGGTGAAAAACAGCTTGGAAAGCAAACGCTGTCCTGGGCTCCATCAGCAGGGACAGGGAGGGGACTGTCCCTCTCTGCTCTGCTCTTGTGCTGCCCCACCTGGAGCACTGTCTGGGGCCCACGGTCCAAGAAAGGCAGGGAGCTGTTGGAGAGAGTCCTCAGAGGGCTGGAGCACCTCCCCTACAAAGACGGGCTGAGAGAGCTGGGTTTGTTCAGCCTGGAGAAAAAAAGGCTGTGGGGTGACCTTCCAGGACCTAAAGGAGCCTAAAACAGGAGGGGGAATCAGCTCTTGGGAAGGGCAGGGAACAGCAGGACGAGGGGAAGTGGTTTGAAGTTGGGGGAGAGAAGATTTAGGATGGATGTCGGGGGGGGGGGGGGAACCCCTGGAGGGGTTCAGTGCCACATGGGATGGGGTGCTGGGGGAGGTGGGTGGCCCTGCTTTTGGGGTTGGGATTTGTGATCCCTGGGGTCCCTTCCGAGCCGGGCCATCCTTGGAGCTGTCATGCAGACTTTGTCACAGCACAGCTCTGTTCAGGCGGTCCCTGAACGCTTTGCTGGTGCTGCAGTGTATTTTTTTTTTTTCCCTCTCTTGAAGGAGTGGTTCAGTGACAATCCTTCCCCTCCCTGCTCTCGTGCATTAATGACCTCTAAAACCACAGCCTCAAAGCCCAGCACTAAAAGGGCAATTAGCTCCTGGTGGTAATTGCCCAGCAACCGCTTCCACGGGAGCTGAGCCCTTCCCTTCACCATCGGGAGACCCGAGAGTCAAAAGAGAGAGCTCTGCGTGACGAGGGCCGCGTGTAACCCTGAAGTGAAGCCACCTTTCTTCTCTTTGCAGACCTTTCTTCCAGCGGTAGCCTCAAAAATGGAGGTGGGAGGGCTCGGCTGGTGAAGGAGCAGCACCTGACGCCTCCAAGGGTCGAAGGATTTAAGGTAAAGCCCAGCGAGTTCTCGGTGCTGCGTGCGGGGCGAGGCTCGGCTCGGCTCGTTTCCTGAGCCTTTTAGGGTCAGAAACGCCTCTTCTGGGGGACAGAGAGGTGACGCAGTGGTGCCCTCTGTTTTGCTGCCGGCTCTCTGCCCTCGAGTGCTCTCCTCCAGCTCCGAGCGGGAGCCACACCGATGCTGGATGCGTCTCCCTCGGCCTCGTGGCCTCACGCACAGCTTCAGCCCTCCCTGCAGGAGGAGCTGATGGCAGCGGGCACAACGGGAGCTCGGTGCGATGCCCCACGTAGACGGGTTGTCCACATCTTTGTCCGCTTTGAAGGCGTGTGAGGACGTCGGACTCAGACCTACCCGGAGGCGGTTTGCTTCCCTTCGTGCTCGCGTTCTGCTCTGCGTCTCCTCGCTGCCTTTTTACCCCTCCCAAAGCGCTCCGCTTCTCGTGGGTCGCCCCCAGATACCAAGCTATTGTTACTGTGTGACTTCAGCTCTCAGAGGCCGTGGTTGGCACCGACACCGGAATGCTTTGGCAGGATTGCAGTGGGAGGAACGTTCCCTGCGGGACGTAACGCGGGCACGGGGGGGTGATTGGTTGCTGCAGTCTGCTGTGGGAAAGCCCTTCCTTTAACCACGCACGCTGACCTTGGAGCCTTGGGGTTTTTTTGTTGGTTTTTTTTTTGCTGGTGAACAGCAAGAAGTTAAAGAGAGGAAGGGGGGGGGGGGGGAGTGTTCTTTGCGGGAAGAGAGCAGCTCTTGTAAATACGGGGCTGGAGTGGCTGCAAGCTTTGCTTTTCTTAGGGGTGGAAAATAGTCTCGTGTTTGAGTCACGACTCCGGGACACCTCGCAGATGCGTCACTGTTGATAAAAGCGGAGAGGAGGACGGGGGAAAGCTGTCGGTTTTGATTCATGCAGCCGTCAGCACCGGGTCCTGCTGCCTTCTCCCTCTGTCCCAGTCTGCTGGGCACTCCGGGGACCCAGGGAGCCCAGTGGTGGCCAACAGGTTGACTGACCCCGAGCCAGCAGTCTGCCCTGCTGGCCAGGAAGATTGGGCCAGCAGGGTGAGGGAGGGGCTCCTCCCCTCTGCTCTGCACTGGGCCCCCCAGTTCAGAGAGCACCCAGTGGAGGGTGTAGAGGTGGTGGGGGCCCGGAGCAGCTCGTGGTGGGGACGGGATGAGGGGGATCTGGTCAGTGCTGCTCCATATCTGAAGGACAAGGGCTGGGAGAATGGGGCGGAGGGTTGGACCGGGGGAGCTCTGGAGGTCCCTTCAGACCTCGTGGTTCTGTCGAGGCTGGAGGTGATGGAGGTGAAATGAGCGCTGGGGACTGCTCAGCCCTGCTGGTGGCCTGGGGGCAGCGGTGGGGGCTCAGCATCCAGCTCAGTCCATCCCAGGCTCTCAGCAGGAGCTGTTCTGTGTGCTGGCTCTTCATCCTCAAATCTTGGTGTTGTTTATAGGGTGAACGCTTCTGTCGTGCCCTACGCTGCGGTCGTTGTCAGAAAGGTTTGTTTGTTGGTCTTGTGGCTTTTTTGGGGAGGGGAATCATCTTGAGAGAGAATGAATGCAGTCCTGCGGAACTGCCTTGGGAACCAAACGTGGCTGCAAAGTGGGTCTGTTTTAGTTGTAAACTATAAAATCTGCGACTACGCTGAGCTGGGGAGGGATGGGGTGGGGGAGCTGATAAAATACTCACTGAGTATTCGTGTTTTGTTGTGGCCTGGCCTAAAAGCTGCCTGGAAATCCCAAGCAGAAGGTGCAGGGAGGGGATGGCAGCAGACAGGGGAGCTCTGGGGGGGAAGGTCCCGCTTTGGGGCCTGAATCCTCCGAAGCCCCGTTCCTCCTCCAGCTGTCCTGCTGGGCTGGGCAGCTTGGTGTGCACACATCCTGCTTGGACAGCAGCAGAGTTTGTGCTCGGTGGGTTTTGCTACGCAGCCTGGGAGCATTGTGGCAGGGACTGCAGCACGAGCTGGAGCACGGAAAGCAGAGAGGGCTGTGTCTGTTGGAGCTCTGCTTCAGTGCTGCCTTTCTCCTTCAGGACTTACGGAGGAAGAGATGTCCCTGCTGTTCCTTTAGGAGATGGCACAGACTCGAGTGAGGGTGTTGTGTCTGCGAGGCCGGCTCGTGTCGCATCCCAGAAACAAGGGGCAGCCCTCATCATGCAGAGCAGAAGAATAAAATTAACTCCTCCAGCGTTGCTCTGTTTACAATGGGGGGGCCCCCAGAGCCCCCCCAGCCTCACCCTGCCGTGGGCTGGGGGTCTCCCACCCGCTCAGGGCCCCATCCACGACCTCTGACCCCTCCAGGGATGGGGCAGCACGGCTCTGAGCAGCAGTGCTGGGGCCTTCCTGCCCTCTGAGTGAACTATTTCCCCCTCACGCCTGGTTAAAAACCATCCCCCTTGTCCTCTCACACTCTGTCCCTGCACAGCCACTCTTCTCCTGTGCGTAAGGTCCCCTGAGGTTCTCCAAGGACACGGCGAGGTCTCCCAGCGCTCCTCCAACCTCCGTCATCTTCACGTGGGCTCCCCGCTCAGCCCTGCCCACGTCTGGATGCCGTCCCTTCCTCGTGCTCTGTCCCCACGCCATCCCCAGGGGATGCTTTGAGCTCTGCACAGAGTTCAGAATCCAAGCTGGGGAGCTCAGGGCCGCCGCGGTGTGAGCGCTGGAGGGGCTCCAGGCCGAGCCGAGCTGCCCGGTGTCGCTTAAATCGGTCAGATGGAAAAATAATCCCATCTGCTCTTCCCCACTGACACAGATCGCGGAGCAGAGCTGCTCTGAGTTGGAATGGAGCTCTGCTGTGTTGTTGTCATTCGTAGCTGAGCTGGCACGGAGCACTTCAGAGCTCCAGAGGGCAGCAAATGTCCGCTGCGAGGAGCGGAGTGAGGGTTTCGCAGTCTCCTTTTCTGCTTAAGAAGCGAAAAGACAGAGAGCTTTTGGTGGTAGGACCGTGGGATGAGGGCTGCAAATGTGGTTCCTCTGTGTGTAACCAGATCTGTGTGAATGGGATGCTGAGGAGCGAGGGGATTCCTGCTGGAAGCTCGGAGCTGAGGATGTGCGAGTGGGCAGCGTGAAGCTGGAGGAGAAGGGCTGAACTGGAGGCACGGATAACGGAGGAGAAATGCTGAATGAAGGCAAGGATGAAGCTCAGACAGCAGCACCTACTCCTTGTTGTTATAATCACCCGTTATTGTTTCCCCATCATCAGTGATGGAAAGGGAGGTGGACCTTCCTCCTGTGCTGCCCTCTGTTTGCTTGGGCTCTTTCTCCAGACCGATCCCAGTGCGTGCAGAGAGCACTTCTGTCCCTCCTCACTGCACTCAGGGATTGTGTTTGGTTCAGCTCAGGACACTAGCACCGTGGGTTTGGTTAATCCAGTGCAGAACACGAGCTGTTCCCCCCTGTGGGTGCTCCTGGAGCCACAGAACCCGCAGGGAAAGGACACGGGAGGGTTCGAGCCCCACCTGTGGGCTGCCCATCCGTCCCCCTCTGCCTTTCTCCCTCTAAATCATGCAAGTACCAAGACCTGGAAGCCGGCTTCCACCTTCGTGTCAGTGGTTGAATGCGCGTGGCCGTGTGCGTTCAGTCCTTTCCTGCTTTCTTTTGGGGGTTGTGGGCAGCCTGGGCTGGTGGGGGGCACCAGACCCATAGCAGAGGTGGGGCTGGGGGACTTTGGGGTCCTCCCGACCCGATCGTGCTGTGATCCCGTGGTTCTGTGATCTTTGAGAGTCGTCTAAGGCGAGCTTTGTGTGGTTTTGTGGTTCTCCGAGCTTTAAGGACCCTTCCGACCCATTCCATGGTTTTGTGACCTTCAGGGACCCTGCGAGCTCAACCCCATTTCTTGGTTCTTGGATCTTTAAGGACCCTTCCAACCCAAAACATTCCATGGTTCTGTGACCTTTCAGGACCCTTCCAACCCACCCCAACCCATTCCATGGTTCTGTGACCTTTAAGGACCCTTCCAACCCAATCACCTTCCTTATGTCTCTGATATTTAAGGTCCTCCCAACACATTCCATGGTTCTGTGACCCTTAAGGTCCCTTCCATCCCAACCCACCGTGAAATTCTGTGGTTTTGTGACCTTTAAGGACCCTTCTAGCTCACCCCATGGTTCCATGATCTTGGAGATCCCTTCCATCCCAATCCGTTCTACGACTCTTTTCCCTGTAGCAAGCGGGAGATTTTCTTAACAGAGATCAGCGACCTTAAAACGAGTCTTGAAGCAGCAGCTCCAGGGCCTCCCCACCCTCAGAACAAAAGAATTTCCCCCTCACTCCTGACCCAGAGCAGAAGAATTTCCCCCTCACTCCTGACCCAGACCTCCCCTGAGCAGCACCAGCGCTGGATGTGCACACAGCGGAGGTCTGGCTGCCCCCCACCCCCCTTTACTTCTCGATATCATATCAGCAGGAGGCGGCAGCACAGCACAACCCCTTCTGATGGAACACAATCCTTCCCTCTTCGGGGAAAGCACGCTGGAATGCGCGATGAGCTGATAAGAGCAGGGAGGAGAGATGCTGCCGTCCATCTGCCCGCTGCCCTGAGAGCACCGTTCCCGTAAAGCCCCGCTCCGTGCCCCCCCCTTCCCCCCCCCTCCGTGTGCATTGCCTTGCTGGAGGCTCCTTCACTCCTGCACTGATCTGACAAAGCTGAGAAGTGTGGAATGGACGAGTGGGGTGAGAAGTGGCTGCCAGAGGGTCGTCGTCGGAGAGCTGTAAGCAGCGGTGTCCCCCAGGGGTCCGCGCTGGGTCCGGTCTTGTTCAGCATCTCCATCAGTGAGGGGATGGTGGCCACCCTGAGCAATTTGCTGATGGTCCGAAGTTGGGAGGCTGTGCTGCGAGACCTGGACAGGATGCAGAGCTGGGCAGGGAGAAACCGGATGAAATTTAACACAAGCAAGTGTGGGGTCTTGCAGCTAGGGAGGAATAATTGCACGCAGCAGTACAGGATGGGGATGAGTGCTGGAGAGGAGCTCTGCAGAGAGGGAGCTGGGTGGAAACAGGTTGACCGTGAGCCAGCAGTGTGTTCTTGTTGTCCAAGAGGGCCGATGGCATTCTGGGGTGCATTAAACAGAGCGTGGCCAGCAGGTCCAGGGAGGTGATCCTCTCTTCTGCCCCAGTGAGGCCTCATCTGCAGCACTGTGTGCAGTTCTGGGCTCCCCAATCCAAAACAGACAGGGATCTCTTGGAAAGAGCGCAGCACAGAGATGGGGAAGGGCCTGGAGGATCTCCCCCATAAGGAAGGCGAAGTGAACTGGGTCTGTTCAGCCCTGAGAAAAGAGGACTGAGAGGGGACCTGATCCAGGTTGGTCAATACCTGAGGGGTGGGTATGCTGCCTGTGCCACGTGGTGTGGGGAGCGGCTCTGTAGGGGGGTTGGACTCGGTTCTGACAGCACGAGAGAGCTTTTGGGGTGGGCCTGACAGCCCCTGTGGACCTCCTGGCTTTTCCACACGTGGGAAGGTTGGCGTGGAAGAGTTTAGTTAGCCAAGGTGAGCGCTGGCGAAGCATCGGGGCCGTGCTGATCCTGTCCACAGTCCACGTACGGTTAATAATCCGTGGCATGGAATATTGGGAGGTCGAACCTCACTCTGTTTTATGGCGCTGTTATGATTGATATCAGCTCAGGTTATCCCTTAATCTCTTATTTCATGTATCGTAGTATTGCGTGTTTTGTAGGTAGGGATAACAGCTCGTGGTTCATACAGCCCTGCATTAATTGTTACACAGGGGCAAATTGCTCTTCATTCTGTGGATGATAGCACAATGTTACATTCTGTGTAGGAACAAGTTGCACGTGGCTCTTTATTGTGTGCGCTATAGTACTGTATGACATATTATATAGGCATAGATTATACCTTAATCTATGGTTTATTATAGTGCTGTATGACATGTTATATGGGCGTGGGTTCTACCTTTACGAACAGGACATTCCAACAGCCAGGCCCCGCTTTTCCTTCTCCTGTTACAAAAATCCCTTGGCTTCCTCCTACCTTCAGCTCTTGGAGAGCTGTTGTGGCAGGGAGCAGAAGGAGAAGAGCTGACGGTGGGCCTGGAGGTGATGAATTTGAGGTAGGAACTTTCCAGAAAGGCGGCAGCAGCAGCTCCTGCTCCTCGCTTCTCCCGCTTGCAGTGACCTCAGGGTGTCTGCAGACTCCTTTCTCTTTGCTGAGAGCCACAGCTGCCACTGCTGCTCTACATCAAGGACAGAATCCTCCGGAGGTGCCTCAGACGCCTCGGATTAATTGCTCTGTTTCATCAGATACGTTATCTAAAGGCGTTTGTGCCCGGAGCCACGGGAGATAGATGGACGAGCCAGGCAACTCCTGACTCTGCATCATTTTCTGGGGGCAGAATTACATGGCAGCGTATCCCACAAAGTGATGTGGCCCCTGCAGTGAGGGAAGAGGGTTCCCTCTGCTCGGCCACCAGCAGGAGAGGGCCCTCCTGCCACACGCAGAGCTTTTGAGCCCAGCTCATCTCAGAGGCAGGTGCTGCAATGAGAAAATCCAAATCGCATCCCAAATCGCATCGTGTGCTCCGTTTGTCTGGGGTGAACCCACGAGGGATCAGTACAGCTTTGGGGTGCGTTCACTGTGGGGACGTGGCTCCCGTTGCTGATGGAGGTGCGTGGGCTGCGGTGTCTGCTGAGTTCAGCCCTGGAACAGCACCTCTGAGCCAACAGGAACGCGTTCTGATCAATGTCTCGGGTCTGGAGGAGGAGATTTGAGTCACCCACCAAAGGCAAAGGACTTAAAAGAGGAATTTAGGATCAAACCTGGGGGGGAGCTGACGTGGTGGGGGGATCTGAGCTGAGATGAACGCGTCCCGTGCTCCTCCAGCGCTCAGTTCTGCGCGGGCGACCCAAACCTTGGCATTTTTTTCTCTCTTTGCCCGCAGTTTTGCTCCTTTGAGCCTCGGTGGCCCTGTAGCCCGCGTGCTCTGAAACTCACCAGACTGATGTAGGGGATAAAAAAACTGCTCCTGAGAGCAGAGTTCTTACTGAGCAGATCAGGTGAGAGCAGGGCTCGGAGCGGGCTGCTGCGTGGCCCTTTCTTGGCCCAGGCTCCAGAATCCTGGCCCGCTTTGGTTGCTGTGCACCCTCAGACGCTACAGGGGTGCAGAGCACAGCTCCTGAGCCGCCTCCACCCTAAAAGTGGACCGAGGAGTCACCCCGTCCCCTTCGTTTCTTGCAGGGTGTCTGGTGAGGAATGCAATGGGATCAATAGCATGTCTTCAGAGAGCGGCCCCGGGACGAGACTGAGAAACCTGCCAGTGATGGGCGACGGCCTCGAAGCCACCCAGATGTCGACGGCGCAGGCGCAGGCGCAACCCCAGCAAGGCAGCACCGTCGGCGTCAACCCCCCTCCCCCAGAGACCTCCAACCCCAACAAACCCAAGCGGCAGACCAACCAGCTGCAGTACCTGCTCAAGGTGGTGCTCAAAACGCTATGGAAGCATCAGTTTGCGTGGCCTTTCCAGCAGCCCGTGGATGCTGTCAAGCTGAACCTTCCCGTAAGTACACGCTCCGGGGTTTTTTCCTCTCTCCCCGGTGGGAACGCGGGAGGAAGGATGGGTGGGCGTTCAGCTTGCTGCCAAAAGCACTGAAATCTTTGGGGAGGAGATGCAGGAGGATTGGCCGGGTGGTTCGGCTGACGGTTTGGGTTTTAGGATGGCAGAATCTCAGAGCTGTAGGGCTTGGGGACTGCAGCTCCCCCACTCCAACCTCTGTAAAGCGTTTCCCTACAGCTCAGGGTCACATCCAGGTGGGATGTGGAGCTCCCCTGGAGAAGGAGACCCCACCTCCTCTCCGTTTTGGGGCTCTGTCTGCTAAGATTGCATTCAGAATGGCCCTGAACAAATCGTGGCACGCGGTGGCTTTCCACGTGGGGAAAAGCTCCAGCTGTTAACTTCGATCCCACTTCACATCTTGGGGTCCTCCAGATGACTCTCAAAGCAGTGAGGTGTTTTTGGGCTCCGTTTCTTTGGGGGTTTTTTTCACATCCGTGGGGCTCTGGCCCTTCCTGTGGGTGCGGAGGTGGAACAGAGCGGGCCCTCCCCAGCAGTTCCCCACCTGTCCTGAACTGTGGGGCTCAGTGCTCCAGATGGGGCCCTCCCAGTGCAGAGCAGAGGGGAAACTGAGGAGTTCTCTGTCCCACGAGTGCTGGGCCGTTTAATTTCTTTGCAGCAGAAACCCGTAGACAGCTCTGGGTTCTATAGCAACAGCGTTTCCAGTCCTCTTTTCTCAACACGGCGCCTATAAATAGCAGCACCTTCCTCTGTATTATCTGGACGCCTTTAATGGGCTCAGAGTGAATCTGATTTCCTCCGTTGGCTGCGTGGGGTGCACGACCTCGGGGTCAGTGGTTTCAAGTGGGATTTGTAGCGCTCCCTCGGCCCCGTTAGGATCCTCAGCAGCCGATGCGCGTTTCGGGGCCGTGTCACCCAGAGGGGAATCCCTCCCTGGGAACAAAAGCCCAGAGGAGAGCGCAGCGTCGGCCGTCACCTTTCACCACTGAGCTCTTCCTGCTCAGGAAAATGGTTCTGTGGGGTTTCCCCGATAAATCGCAGCAGAGGGAATGGGGGGGGGGGCTCAGAGAACGGTCTGGGGGGGGAGAGGGGGTTGTGGGGTTATGTTGGAGCTGACATTGGGGGATCCCATCCTGAGGACTCTGCTGGGTTGTGGGATTGTGTTGGAGCTGAGATTGGGGGATCCCATCCTGATTGCTTTGCTGGGTTATGGGGTCATGTTGGAGCTGAGTTTGGGGGATCTCATCCTGCTCACTGAGCTGAGTTGTGGGATTGTGTTGGAATCCCATCCTGCTCTCTTTGCGGGGTTGTGGGGTTATGTTGGAGCTGAGTTTGGGGGATCCCATCCTGCTCACTGTGCTGGGTTGTGGGGTTGTGTTGGGGCTGAGACTGGGGGATCCCATCCTGAGCACTTTGCTGGATTGTGGGATTGTGTTGGAGCTGAGTTTGGGGGATCCTATCCTGAGCACTTTGCTGGATTGTGGGGTTATGTGGAGCTGAGTTTGGGGAATCCCATCCTGCTCACTGTGCTGGTTTATGGGGTCATGTTGGAGCTGAGATTGGGGGATCCCATCCTGAGCACTTTGCTGGGTTATGGGATTGTGTTGGGATCCCATCTTGAGCACTATGCTGGGTTGTGGGATTGTGTTGGAGCTGAGTTTGGGGGATCCCGTCCTGAGCATTTTGCTAGGTTGTGGGGTTATGTTGGAGCTGAGACTGGGGGATCCCATCCCACTCTCTCTGCTGGGTTACGGGGTTGTGTTGGGATCCCATCCTGCTCTCCCTGCTGGGTTACGGGGTTCTGTTGGGATCCCATCCCGCTCTCTCTGCTGGGTTACGGGGTTGTGTTGGGATCCCATCCTGCTCTCTCTGCTGACCGGTGCCTCTTTGCCCTCCTCAGGATTACTATAAGATTATTAAAACACCGATGGACATGGGAACAATAAAGAAACGCTTGGAGAATAACTACTACTGGAACGCTCAAGAATGTATCCAGGACTTTAACACAATGTTTACAAACTGTTACATCTACAATAAGGTATGATGAGTTCCTCTGTGTTTTCAGAGGGGATCTGATGTTCTTGTTACCACCTCGGGAGCGCATTTTTTGTTTTAAGGAGCGCCGAGTTGGGGCAGGAATTAGCAGAGACCACCGTGCCCAGATCCCTTTGGAACTGAGGAAAGGACTTCTTCCCAGGGTCTGACTCAGAGCAGTGATACAGATGCTTGGGGGACGCTCTGTCCCTCGTGGTGTTCGTAGTGAGAAAGCCACGGGTCTGATGGAGGGGAAAAATGCAGCTCCCGAGAGCAGAGCATCCTGCACAGCCCCGCTTCCAGAAGATTCCCCTCCAGGCAGCAGGAGCAGCCTGGAAACGGCTTTGTCAACACTTCCACAACCGTCTGGGGTGCAGGAAGGGGGGATGTGGAACGCCAGGGAGCCACCACCGATGGGTTGGGGAGAGGAGCTGAGCATCAGTGCAGGGGTTGGGTGCTCTGCAGAGTCACCGCACCAGCAGAGGCCGTAGTGCCAGGAGCTGGAGAAGCTGCAGAGACATCTCCTCGTCTGCCAGGCAGCAAAAAGAACACAAACAGCGACGGGGAGCTCCGTGCTGTCCTCAGAACAGAAGCCAGCACGACGTGGCCACAGCACGAGGCGTTCCTGCAGCCTTGCCCTGGTCCCTGCCCTCCCTATTCCTCCCAGCTCTTGTCTTTATCCCTCAGCCTTTCCCAGTGCTTCACCCTCACACGATTTGACCATATTCTCCTCCTCCTCCTCTCGGTAACATTGCTCAAGACCTGGTTTGTTCCAAATGGGTCGTTCCAGCTAGCTGAAGTGCTAGCAGGCAGCTGCCGTGGCTCCTTCCCTCCACTGTGGGCTCCCCAAAGCTGCCTCTTCTTCCTTCAGCCCTCAGAACTCTTCCTCACAGTGACCACTGCAGGTTATTTCTCAAGGTTTGCATTCCCTCTTGAACCCACAACAACTTCAGGCCCCCGGCAGGCGCTGCTCCTTCCCGGAGATATTTGAGTTTTATTTGGGTTTTGCTCCTTGGAAGCAGCACCCTTCGCCATCTCTGCTTCGTGCCAGCCCCGTGCAGCTGGAATGAGGCTCCGAAGGCTTCGGACCACGCACACACACCTCAGGGTCTGCCTCATTTACTGCCACGTTTGCACGTTTTCCCCGCTTTCCCACTCTGCAGTGCCTTCCTCTTGCTTTCTCCCCCACCCTCCCACTTCTCCATTCTCTGCATGCACTCAAGAAATGGGTTTTGGGTCACACTGCCACCGTGTCTCATCTTCCCATCGGTCCTGGAGGCTCTTGTTGGTTGCTGGATGCCCTCCCCTGCTGCACAGCAAAGCAGAAAGCCTCCAGGCCAGCTCGCAGGCCTCGTTGCTGCCTTTTGCATCGGTCCTTCACCTCCTCATCATTTCCCATCGTGTTTCAGTGCGAAAATCCAACCCCGTGCCACGCAGCCGTGCCAGTTAATTCCGAGTTTGTTCCCACCCTCCTCCGGTCTGCAAGGACTGGCCTTGCCTAGCACCAAGCCAAGGTCTTGGCCTCCCCACCCTCCGCAGGACGCCTTCCTCCTTCACTCCCTCTCCTTTCCCAGTGCATGGGAAGCATTTCCTCGCTGTCTTCAGTCTTCCTCCCACTCGGATGCTTTGCTGAGGATGGCTCAGGACGCCCACGAAGCCGGGGGACCGTGCATGGGGGATGTTCAGCGTCTTCATCAATGACCTTGATGAGGGAATGGATGGTGGCCGCCCTCGGCAAGTTTGCTGATGATGTGAAGTTGGGACAAGGGGCTGATGTGCCTGAAGGCTGTGCTGCCATCCAGCGAGACCTGGACAGGATGCAGAACTGGGCAGGAAGAAGCTGTATGGGGTTTAAGAAAAGCAAGTGTGGGATCTTGCAGCCAGGGAGGAATAATTGCATGCAGCAGTACAGGATGGGGATGAGTGATGGAGAGGAACTCTGCACAGAGGGAGCTGGGTGGAAACAGGTTTACCGTGAGCACTGTGCCCTCATGGCCAAGAGGGCCGATGGCATTCTGGGGTGCATTAAACAGAGCGTGGCCAGCAGGTTCAGGGAGGGGATCCTCTGCTCTGCCCCAGTGAGGCCTCATCTGGAGCACTGCGTGCAGTTCTGGTCTCCCCAGTACAAAACAGACAGGGGTAGACCTGGCTGACATCTTCAGTGCACTTTCCTATGGGTAGACCTGCTGGACATCTTCATTGTAGTTTCCTATGGGTAGACCTGGCCGCCATCTTCAGTGTAGTTCCCTGTGGGTTGACCTGGCCAACATTTCGATGTAGTTCCCTAATGGGTAGACCTGGCCACCATCTTTGTCTTGGAGTTGAGGGTGACGGAGCACTGAACGCTGTCCTATGGGGCTATGGGGTCTCCTTCTCTGGAGATATTCAAGACCTACCTGTGCGACCTGGTGTAGGGAACTGTTTTGTAGGGGGGTTGGACTCGATGATCTCTGGAGGTCCCTTCCAACCCCTGTGATTCAGTGATTATTAAAGCACAGCCTGCAGGGATGGATCCTCACTCTTCATTTTGTAGAGTGAGAGCGTGGCTTGAGCTCCGAGGATCCTTAGAGATCACAGAACCGTGGAACGATGGAATGTGTTGGTTTGGAAGGGGCCTTAAAGATGGTACAATGGGTCGTGTTGGAAGAGTCCACAATGATAGAACGGCCTCGGACACCTCCAGGAATGGGATGGCCACAGCTCTGGGCAGCAGAGCCAGCTCCTCGCTGCCCTCATCTCCCACACTTCTCCTCTTTTTTCATCCTCCCTCTATCCAGAAAGCAGCAGCTGAGTCAGGTAACTGCTGCTTTGTGCTGAGCTCAAGTCCCTGCCCATCATCTCTCCGTGCCTTTAAGATATGCAAGTGCTTCAGGGCAAGGACTCCTCACACCCTGAGTGCTGGCCGTGGAAATAGAGGATAAAAGTAAAGATAAGAATGTGCTGAAGCAGAGCTACAGGAGCTGCAGAGCTGGGAGACGATCAGGATCACAGTTAGAGTTCCACCGTTGCCTCCCAGAGAGCTGTTCAGGATGGTTTCTGTTTTGTTTTTAATTAGTCCTGACGGTTTAAACTCGGTGTTAAGCGTTGAAGGAGCGCAGGCAGAGTCTTAAAGACAATCCCGTTCTGTTTAGAGCATAGCAGTCCTTCGTGCAGAGACGTGCCTTGCCTGATGTGTTGTCTTCTTATTCATCCAGCCAGGAGATGACATAGTCTTAATGGCAGAAGCTCTAGAAAAGCTCTTCCTGCAGAAAATCTCCGAAATGACGCAGGAAGAAACTGAAATCGTTATAGCTCAGACGAAGGGAAGAGGACGCGCTCGGAAGGAAGCAGGTAACGCTGCTGGGCTGCTCCTGGGGGCCAGGATACTTCAGCTGCTCCATCATGGGGCAGGTGAAGGGCTGGAGTGTGTGGCACGGGGCTGGGAGGTGTCCTGACGCACCTGGGGTGGAAGAACTGCACGCATACGTCCACGCTGGGAATGAGCGGTGGGGATGGGGTGGAGAGAGGGGTCCTGATGGCCAACGGTTGAGCCAGCAGTTGAGCGCGAGCCAAAGGGTGCCCTGGTGGCCAAGAAGGACAGTGGTGGCCAAGAAACTGACCCAACAGTTGAGCATGAGGCAGCAGCGTGTGCCCAGTGCCCCCATCCTGTCCCTGGGCACCACTGAGTGCAGCCTGGCCTCATCCTCCTGGCTCCAGCCCTTGGGATACTGAGCAGAGCCGACCAGATGCTTCTCAGCCTTCTCCTCCCCAGGTGCACAGCAGGACCTCCCCATCAGGAGATCCTCCAGGTCCCCACTGCCCTCCACTGGGCTCTCTCCAGCAGTTCCTGCTCAGCCCTGAACTGGGGGGCCCAGCACTGGGCCCAGTGCAGAGCAGAGGGGAGGAGCACCTCCCTGCCCTGCTGGCCACGCTCTGGGCCGTGCACCCTGGGGTCCTGTCGGCCTTCTTGGCCACCAGGGCACACTGCTGGCAACAGTTGGCCACCAGGACATCTCCTAGAAGGACAAGGAGACGAGAGGAGGTTGCCTTGGGGCTGCTCCTTGGTCCTTTCCTGAAGTGGTTTCAGCGAGTGTGGTCCTGAGCTTCTTAGCTATCTTTCTCATCAAGCTGTGAGAGCGCTCGTTGTGGAAAACACGATGAGTGTTTGTCCCTGTCAGGTTGCTCAAGAACAGGATCTGCAAAGCGTTCATTACCTAACGAGCCGTTCGTTAGGAAACATTGCTTTCCCATTCCGTTTGAAGAGAGAAACAACGCTTCCTTCCTTTCCTTTCCGCAGTGACCTCCAAGCCAGGATCATCCACGGTACAGAACACCACCCAGGCCTCGTCCCCGGCGCAGACGCAGGCCCCACAGCAGAACCTCCAGGCCCCACAGACCACCCATTCCTTCCCTGCTGTCACCCCCGACCTCATCGTCCCCACCCCCATGATGACGATGGTGCCTCCGCAGCCCCCGGTGCCGCCTCCACCAGCCCCCCAGGCCCCCGCCCCGCCGGCCCCGACCCCCCAGCCCATCCAGCCTCACCCTCCCGTCATCCCCACGCCCGCTCAGCCCGTCAAGGTGAGTGCTTGTGGGTGTGTAGCTGGGGTGGAAGCGTCTGCGGTGCCGGGTCATGGTCACCAGAGTCTTGTTTTAGGGCAGTCGGTCTTAGTTTGGTCCAGAGATCCCTATTTTCTTTCCTACTCAGAGGGCTGGAGCAGCTCTGCGGTGGGGAAGGGCTGAGGGGGCAGAGTGTGCTTCCATTCCAACTAAACCATAATTTGATGCTGTGGTTTCATGATCTTTAAGGTCCCTCCAACCCAACCATTCCGTGATCTTCAAGGACCCCTCCAACCCAACCCAACCCAACCCAACCCAACCATCCCATGGTTCCATGATCTTTAAGGTCCTTTCCAACCATTCTGCGATCTTCAAGGACTCCTCCAACCCAACCCAACCCAACCCAACCATCCCATGGTTTCATGGTCTTTAAGGTCCCTTCCAACCCAACCATTCCGTGAACTTCTACGACCCCTCCAACCCATCCCAACCCAATCCAGCCCAACCCAAACATCGTACAGTTCCACGATCTTTAAGGACCTGTCCAACCCAACCATCCCATCTCTGTGATCTTTAAGATGCCTTCCAACCCAATCATTTCATCTTTACACCTTTAAGAAATCATCATTCTTCCTTCAACCCAACGATCCCACAGTTCCTTGATCTTTAAGGTCCCCTCCAACCTAACCATCCCATGGTTCCATGATATTTAAGACCCCGTCCAACCCAACCATCCCATCACTATGATCTTTAAGGCACCCTTCAACCCAGTCATTTCATCATTCCACCTTTAAGGTCCCCTCCAACCCAACCACCCCACGGTTCCATGATCTTTAAGGTTCCCTCCAACCCAGCCATGGTTCCATGATCCCGTTCTCCTGTCCACTGAGTAGAATTGGATCCTGTGGTGGCCCCTGATGTCATACACAATGGGTTCTGCCCACGGAGCTCATCCCCATGAATCCCAATTCTTAAGTCCTGCGTGACTCAGGAATAAACCTCGCCCTGAGGAGTGAGTCACGCTCCTGACCTTTCTTGGCACAACAGATCGAATCCGTGCTGCTTTCTGCAGAGCTCCTTCAGTAGATGTGGACACGTGCAGCTCCCATCCCATGAGCTGACTCACAAATGGTGGCAAACCCGACTCACACCGCGAGGAGCGCGGGTTGAGGGTGGGTTTCACTCTCAGTGATTTCTTGGCTTGATTGCAGACGAAAAAAGGGGTGAAGAGGAAAGCAGACACCACCACACCGACCACCATCGACCCGATTCACGAATCGTCGTCGCTGCCCACCGAACCCAAGTCCACCAAGCTGGGTCCGAGGAGGGAAAGCAGCCGCCCGGTGAAGCCCCCCAAGAAGGACGTGCCGGATTCCCAGCAGCACATGGTAGAAAAAAGCAGCAAAGTTTCCGAGCAGCTGAAGTACTGCAGTGGCATCATCAAGGAGATGTTCGCCAAGAAGCATGCGGCCTACGCGTGGCCCTTCTACAAACCCGTGGATGTGGAAGCACTGGGCCTGCACGATTACTGCGACATCATTAAGCATCCCATGGATCTGAGCACCATCAAAGTGAGCTCGCTGCTGCGGGAGGGATGGGGGCGGAGGTGCGGGTTGTGCAGAAAAAGGTGATTTTTCCACCGTAGGATTTGTTTTCCCAGCACCTTCTGGTGTCTTCCAGGCTGGTTTTGGCCTCAGGGTTCCCGTACAGTCGTTCTTTTGTTTGCTCGTTGTTGCTGTACCGATGGAAGCCCCCATCACTTCCAGAAGGGCTCTTAGGAAACGCCTGCGTGGGGTTTTTTTTTCCACAATTTCCATGAGTGTGTCTGCTCGTAGCCCAGGAGGGGGCCTCAGAGAGCAGAAATCACAGCACTGAGGGGATCAGGCTTGAAAACATTTTCCCTCCCCTTAAAATGAGGGCCCAGCACTGCTGGAGTCGTCCATCTGCTGTTAAGCAGAGCTGCTTTGCAGCAGTCACCAATTCCGACTACAGAGCACTCCACATTTCCCCTCCCCCCCCTGCCCCAAATGTGATAACTGGAAGTCTTTCACGGCTGCGCTCTCTGCGAGCAGTTTGGCTCAGGGCCGACCCCCCCCCCCCAAAACTTTTGGGGTCGGTTTTATAAGGGGAGCAATAGATCCTCCCTCCCACCCCTCTTCGGGTGTGTGTGGCATCAGGTGCTCCTCCTGCACGGAGCACTGTGCACACGGTGGTGCCTCACAGCAGCAGGGGACATCTGGTGTCACCAGGGCTGTCCTGACGTCCCCTGTCTTCGCACAGCTCTGTTTTAATGACCCACGAGCACAGGCAGGGTGCTCATGGTCCCCATCCTCCGCGGGAACACGCTGTGCAAAGCCAACCCTGATGCTAAGAAATGTCTCTGTGTCTGTCCTACTGAGCTGGAATCCCACTGGGGTTCGGTGTGCGACCCATGGCTCATCCCAAAAGTGCCCTGAGGAGCGCCCGGTCCTTTCCACACCCCGAATTGCCAGCAGTGATGCCCACGCTGTGCTCCACTTGCTGTACGCTGGCACGGTTTGTTACGGGGTGAGGCTTGGCAGGGCTCACAGGCAGATCTCCTTCCAGGTGCCAACCCAGTCCCTCCATTGGCTTATTTATCTCCTGGCTGCTCTCTCAACTCTCATAGCAGGAAGCTTTTCTCTCCCCCTCCTTTCTAGTCCAAACTGGAGAACCGGGAGTACAGAGATGCTCAGGAATTCGCTGCCGACGTGCGACTGATGTTTTCCAACTGCTACAAGTACAACCCCGCTGACCACGAGGTGGTGGCGATGGCGCGGAAGCTGCAGGTAGGGAGCCCCGTTGTCTTGAAATAACACCCCCAGAAAATGGTGGAGGGGGTAAGAAAATGACCCTTCTTGTTGTGGACGAAGCCAGCTGAGTCAGCCCCGCTGCGTTTCGTGGCATCGTTCTGTCACTGGTTCCTACTGACGCTGTTTGCGAAGCAGGGGGAGAAAACACAGCTCCAAAGTGTCCCTGTCCTCCCCTGAACGCCTGGAGAGAGCGCGGGGGTTGTGCCACCCTCCCCCAGTGCTTCATTGTGACCCTTTTTCCTGCTCCCTCCTGTCCCCGCAGCGCGAGGAGCGCCTGCAGTGAATGGCTTAGCAAAAACCTGCACACGCTGAGTGCAGCTCTTAGCAGAGCTCTTCTCTGGGCCTCAGCCACCTCTGTACATTTGAGCTGACAGCTGGGAAGCTCGGGGGGGTCCCCCAGCTCTGTGTTTTTAGCGTGGTCACACTTTGGAGCTGTGTCTCTGTGGCCGGGAAGGCCGCGTGGTGCGTGCGTGTCCGTGCTGCAGCGGTGCGAGCATCGATCCCCAGCGAGCTGTCATGGAGTTCAGGGCCCTGACATCGCCTCGTGTGAAACTCCAGGCGGGTTTGGGCTGGTTTAAGAGGAGACAAACACAACGCTGAGCGCGTGTTCCAACCTGCTTTTTCTGATGCGAGACCGGCAGCGTTGTGCTCGCTGCCAGGTGCTGTGTTGGATTGTGTGGCACCACTGTGCTCATCCTCGGGCTGCTCCTGGAACGGAGAAGAGCTCTGCAGCTGCTCCCAGCGGTTCCTGGCAGCGTTTTCCAAGGAGCGAGCCCAAGCTGGGACTTCTCTCTCACTCCACCTGATGGGGAAAGCCTTGTTTGTGAAGCTGTATGCCACGTTCCTCCCTCGGGAGCATCCCGCTCGTGGGGCTGTGTGTGACACCGATCTCGGCTGAAACCAAAAAGGAGATGGGAAACAAGATGGAGACGTGAGCTGCTTCACAGAGCACTGCTGGGGTCCGGAGCCGGGCTGAGATCTCAGCTCTGGACGTGGGGCCGTGCGTTCCCATCCGTGCCGTGTATTGCTTTACACACAGCCCCGTTCTTCACCTGTCCCAAAAAGCAGCTCTGCGTCATCCCACCCCAAAATAAACCCCTGCAGAGTCACCCGGCCTCAAAGCCACACAGGTACAGAAATCCAGGGAGGGTATATTTCTGACCCAGAGGACGTAGAGATCCGATCTGCGGAGCGTTGGCTGCTGGCCGTACTCAAGCACTGGATTTTCTGGTTCGTAATTAGCTGATAAACACTCATTAAGCACCGTGAGTCAGTGCAGCATCGCATGGGCTCCTTCCCTTCCCAACCTTCAGTCCCCGGAGCGTGGAAGAGGATGTGGCATTTCTGCCAGCAGATGGAAGCAGCGAAGCGACCTCACCGCTCCGAAGAGAGGAACGGAGGTGGAGCAGTGCAGCCCAGCAGCGCTCTGCCCCGCGCTCAGGAAAGGAGGGAGCTGGGATGCAGCTCGGGGCGGCCCCACAGGACCCCTTGGTGACCCCAAGGATGAGCCTGACCCGATGCGTCACGAACTTTTGGGGGTCTGAAGGCTGCTCCTCGTGGGAGCTGCAGGGAGAGGGACACCGCTCAGTGCCTGGGGGAAGAGCATCCCTCGTTGGGTTCTGGTGCAGGCGTTGTCGAGCTGGGAGCTGATATTTGCAGTCTGCAGGGAGCAGCCACGCACCTCAAAACATACAAATGGGTGCGGGGATGGACGGTGACGACGCTCTGAACATCACCCTCTGCAGAGCAGCAAAGCTCAGCTGCATCCTCCCCACGGATCCCTCCCCGGGAGCTCCCAAAAAGAGCCTGGCTGCAGTGCAGAGCTTCGGTGTGGCTCGAAGCACGAGGTTTGATCGTCAGCTCTCAGAGCTGCCCGGAGAGAAGCAAAACCTGGGAGCACACACACGCGTGTGGGACCCGGAGCTGCTGCTGGTTCAGTGCTGGGACTGAGGACTCGAAACACCACGAGCAGAACGTGGTGAGCACAGCACTGCCCTCACCCCAACGGTGCCAATAAAGGGCCACTGTCGGTCTTTCACTGCTTCTCTGTGACTTCCCCATCTTCAGGTGGCAGTGCAAGGAAGGCAGCTCGGTGTCGCTGGCTGCTGGGGTGATGGGAAGTGCTTCCCCAGCATTGGGACATCACATAGGGCCTGAAAACCACCACATGCAGCTTCTAAATGCCTCTTTTCCTCCCTGACCTCTAAACTTTCCCACCGGATCAAGCCCGAGCCCCACACGGATTCGAGGCGTGGAGGAGACGCCGTGTGCTTGGATGGAGATACCCCACAGGTGACAGCAGCCCGTGCCAAGCCCTGCATCATCTCCCATCTCTTTTTTTTTTTTTTCAGGACGTCTTTGAGATGCGCTTCGCTAAGATGCCGGACGAGCCGGAGGAGCCGGTGATCCCGGCCTCCTCTCCGGTGGTGGTACCGCCTCCCACCAAGGTGGTTCCCCCCTCGTCCAGTGACAGCAGCAGCGACAGCTCCTCCGACAGCGACAGCTCCTCCGATGACTCCGAGGAGGAGCGAGCTCAGCGGTTAGCAGAACTCCAGGAGCAGGTAAGGATCCGTCCGTCGGGGCTCCTGGGCCGTCCTTCTTCACTTTTGCCCTGGGCGCGTGGCTTGATCTGCTTGCTTAAAAGAGGGGGAGGTTAGAAGAAGAGGAAATGGTTTATTCAGAGGGCAGTGAGGCCCCGGAGCTATGGGTGCCCCATCCCTGGAGGGGCCCTGAGGTGGTGGGGGGCACGCAGCCCTCGGCAGGGCCATGCTGAGGAGGAGGTCTGGGTCCCTTCCGACCCACCCGTGTCATGATCCTTTGCTTTTATGGTCTTTAAGGACCCATCCAATGTGAACTTCACTGGTTTTGGTGCTTTTTGAGCTTTAAGGATCCAACACGTTCCACGGTTCTGTGACCTTTCAGGACCCTTCCGACCCATTCCAGGATTCTGAACTTCAGGATCCCTTTCACCTCAACCTATTTTTTGTTGCTGTGATATTTAAGGGCCCTGCCTATGCTGATCATTCTGTGCATCTGTGATCTCGGAGGTCACACATCCAACCCAAACCCCTCCATGGTTCCGTGACCTTCAAGGTCTCTTCCAGCCCGAGCCGTGCTGTGACTCCATGGCTCTGTGACCTTTATGGACCTTCCAATCTAACCTGTTCCACACTTCTGTGGTCTTTAAGGACCTTCCCAACCCAAACCCGTTCCACAGTTGTGTGATCCGGCTCACAGCTGCAGACCATCTCCTTATCTCATAGTTTCAGCTGTAAGTGCTCTCCAACGTGAGGTAGCGAAGGGCTGACGAGGTCCGAAGGAGCTTTTCAGGATGGGCGTAAAGAGGGAGGAAAGCATCCGAGATAATTAATGTGGAAGAGAAGGAGGTGCTAGGCAGAAGTATCTTATCTCTGTGTGTCTGCCTCTCAGCTCAAAGCCGTGCATGAACAGCTTGCAGCCCTCTCCCAGCCCCAGCAGAACAAACCAAAGAAAAAAGAGAAGGACAAGAAGGAGAAGAAGAAGGAGAAGCACAAAAAGAAGGAAGAGCTGGAAGACAGCAAGAAGAGTAAAGCCAAGGAACCGCCGTCCAAGAAGGCGAAGAAAAGTAACAGCAACAGCAGTACCTCCAGGTCAGCCGCGCTCACGGGGCTGCGTTTTGCTGCGGTGTGGTGCATGCCACTTGTTCTTTTCTGTCTGATAACACAACTTTCTGACACGTGGGATTCCTGCAGAGCAGAGCCCGCAGCCGCCCCGCGCCCAAGGGCTGCTTCTAAAGAGTGGGAGAAGAGAGCTCTGGGAGTTGGGGCATTGAAGCCCGGTCCCCTCTGCTCTCTCCCTTCTGCTTTCGTTGGAGCTTTGAAGGGAGAGAAGAGGTGCTGGAGTGCTGCTGCTTCAGCCGAGGCAAAAAGGAGAAGTTTGGCACAAGGAGAGAGGGAAATAATCAGTGCAAAGCCCCGCGAGATCTGGAGCTTGCCTCTGCCCTTAGGCCCCACCGCAGCGGGGCACAGCGTGAGCTGCTGCCTGGGACTGCAGGGCCTCTTCCCTTCCTTACTCTGTGCTGCTCTGAGTGGGATAAATCACAGCATCACAAGGTTGGAAGCGACCTATAAGATCATCCAGTCCAACCGTCATCTCATGAAACCATGAAATAAATTCTTAATGTAAAATCAGTGTCCTGCTCCCACCCTCGGGCTTGTACACACTGCCCTATTGCATTCCCCCCTGGCTACTTTAGTTCCCCTTGATGTAATGCCTGACAGAGCCTTCTGTATAAGACTTCAAAAAAGCTCAATCCCATTTTTAAGAGAGCTGCAAGGAGAGTTTGATACCGAGAGAGACTGGTCTCCTGACATACTCAGTCTGTGTTTAAGTTCATCTGTTCTAACTGGCTGCTTGCTCGGGCCTATGTGGGGTGTGCAGTTGTTAATCGGTTCTCATTAACCTGTTGTACTACCCGTGCACATAAAATGAGTGCCTCTGTCTGACGATATCTCATCAGGCACCCCAAACCTGGGTAATATTTCGTTCAGTAGTACCCATGAAACCTCCCTTCCCTTGTTTGTCCTCCAAGGAAAGGCTTCTGGCCACCAAGTATCTGTTAAAATCAGCGTGTACTGATTCCCTCTTTGCTAAGAAACACCGATCATTGTGGTCCTGGAATGTTCCCTTTCCTGATAGGCCCCTCTTGTACCCTGTTCCTGCTACTAGGAACGTCTGCAAGCACAGCACAGATCTGCCTCCTTGTCCCTCTCTGGCCAGAAGTGCCCAGCACACACCGCAGAGCATCCCTTGCTGCTGCTCCTGCTGCTCGGGGCCATATTTCTTTACAAGTGTTGGGTTTTGCTTCTTTCTGCCCACCCCGTGGGGGAGATTCTGCCGCCCTGAGCACCTCAAAGCAGCGCAGCCCTGCAGGGAGGTGGGCAGCGTCCTCTGGGCCTTCATCCCCCCCCAGTGCAGACGTAAAGAGCTCCGCCTGCGGCTGCTCCTCTGTGACTGAGAGCACAGGGCAGAGCACTGAGGATTCCCAGCACCTAGGGCTGGGTGGAGCCGTGAAATGAGAGGATGAGAGCAAACAGAGCTCCCTGCTGCTCCTCTGCTTTGTGCTGTAGCGTGGTTGCAACGTGTTAGGACCGAGCAGCTGCTTGTTGCTGCGTGCCATAACGATGTTTTGTAATTGTTCCTAAGTAGTAAGAAGGAGCCCGTGACGGTGAAGAACAGCAAGCCCCCTCCAGCCTACGAGTCTGAGGAGGAGGAGAAGTGTAAGCCAATGTCGTATGAGGAGAAGAGGCAGCTGAGCCTGGACATTAACAAACTCCCCGGTGAAAAACTGGGCCGAGTTGTCCATATCATCCAGTCGAGAGAACCCTCGCTTAAAAACTCCAATCCCGATGAGATTGAAATTGACTTTGAGACGTTAAAACCGTCCACATTGCGGGAGCTGGAGAGATACGTCACGTCGTGTTTGCGGAAGAAGAGGAAACCTCAAGGTACCGTTCATCCTCCGAGCAGTTTCCATCGCGTCCTGGCGGTGTGTTCCCACCTTTAGGGCTTCGGTTTTCTTATTTGGTCGAGAGAGGAGCTTGCTCTGCTTCTCTGCAGGAACGAACCGTGCCCCAGCAGCGCATCCGTGGCTCTGCAGCTTCTCAGCCTCCCTCTAACGTCAGTGTTTTCTTCCCAAAGACATCCGTGTGGAGAGCACGGCTTAAGAGCAGCGTTCCCTTCCAGACACAATGCTGGGGAGCTCTGAAAGCTGGGGAGCTTTATCCCAGTCCTCGTGTGCCCCTTTGTGCTCACCACAGAGCAACAGAGGAGCTTCCAAACCCATGGGGTTTGGAAGGGTGCTCCTTTATCGCAGTGAAACCCCACGGGGTTTGGAAGGACACCCCTTTATCGCAGTGAAACCCCGTGGGGTTTGGAAGGACACCCCTTTATCGCAGTGAAACCCCATGGGGTTTGGAAGGAGAGCTCCTTTATAGCAGTGAAACCCCGCAGGGTTTGGAAGGATGCTCCCTGGGGTGGATTGCAGCATGGTGTAGAGGGAGGAGTCCTGCCCACGGTTGGGCTCGGGGTGGCTGTGGGCAGAGAGGAGCACGGTGTGGAGCCCCTGGGACATGCTGGGAGGAAAGCAGGAGCCTGGGGGACCCCGGGTGCCCGCTGCAGCCCGGCTCGTGCCATGGGGCAGCAGGAGCAGGGAGGAGCATGCAGCACGGGGCAGGGGTCTGCGTTCCTTCCCGTCCTTCTGACCGTTCTGTACTGTTGTCTTGTTGCAGCAGAAAAGGTGGATGTAATTGCTGGTTCCTCTAAGATGAAGGGGTTCTCCTCCTCAGAGTCTGAGAGCACCAGCGAGTCCAGCTCCTCCGACAGTGAAGATTCAGAAACAGGTTAGATGCGGCTTCTTTAAAGACTCAGTCCTATACCTGTTTTTTTTTTCTGTATAAATAAATATGTTTTCATTACCGGCTTGGTCTTTAATTTGTTGTCTTTGTAATTAAACCGATATACACAGCGTAGGTGCTGCATGCTGCCCTCCAGCTTGGACAGTGGCACTGTTGTCTCTGGCAGTTCTCAAGTGCTGCAGGATGTTGTCGTAAGCTTTGAGGTCGGCTGTGGGGCACGGAGGGGCCGAGCCACGGTGGCTCTTTGGCTGAGGATGTAGGTGTGCGTTTTTAGAAGGCGTTGTGCTCCACGTGTTCGCAGCGGGAGCGATGTGTTGGAGGAGGAACTCGCGGGCGTAGGATGTGAGGTTAAGAGAATGAGGAATACTCAGTGGTATTACAGCCAGGATATTTTATAGATGGTGTAGTCAGGTTATTGTGATGGAAAGAGGCGATCGGAATAAAGGAAAATGCTCGCCCATGTGCCAGGCTTGCAGTAGGAAACCCCACAGGAGAGATCTCCAGAAAGAGATCCTTCCCCAGTGGGGTCAGCCCTTAAATGGGCTCTGGGAGAGGTGGAGTCAGGCTCCGCCCCTTCCGGTCACACAGGTGCATTGCCCTCACCTGTGCTCCCATGGCGGAATCAGTGCTCTCCTCCGTGGTTCAGGCCGTGATTCAGCAGCTCCCGTACAGTGTGGCAGAGCTTTTTCTCATTGTGGATCTCCTTGGATCCTCTTAGGTCTCCTTGGGTCATCTCAGGTCTGTTTGGATCTCTTTGGGTCATCTCAGGTCTGTTTGGATCACCTTGATTCCTCTTAGGTCTCCTTGGGTCATCTCAGGTCTGTTTGGATCTCTTTGGGTCATCTCAGGTCTGTTTGGATCACCTTGATTCCTCTTAGGTCTCCTTGGGTCATTTCAGGTCTGTTTGGATCTCCTTGGGTCATCTTATGTCTATTTGGATCACCTTGATTCCTCTTAGGTCTGTTTTGGTCATCTTAGGTCTCTTTGGATCTCCTTGGGTCCTTTTAGGCCTCCTTGGGTCATGTTAGGTCTATTTGGATCATCTTAGGTCTGTTTGGATCTCCTTGAGTCTTCTCAGGTCTATTTGGATTTCTTTGGGTCATCTCAGGTCTCTTTGGATCTCTTTGGGTCATCTCAGGTCTCTTTGGATCTCTTTTGGTCATCTCAGGTCTCTTTGGATCTCTTTGGGTCATCTTAGGTCTCTTTGGATCTCTTTTGGTCATCTCAGGTCTATTTGGATCTCTTTTGGTCATCTTAGATCTGTTTGGATCTCCTGGGTCCACTCAGGTCTATTTGGATCTCTTTGGGTCTTCATCACAGAATCATAGAATCTTTCAGGTCGGAAAAGACCTTAAAGATCACCGAGTCCAACCGCGACCCAACCGTAGTGCCCTCCCTCTAAGAACCCTCTGCAAAGTCACAGCTCTGAGCACCGCATCAGTTTTTAAACACACCCAGGGATGGTGACTTCTCCACCTCCCAGTGCAGCCCATTCCAGTGCTTAGCGACCCTTTCTGTACAGAATTGTTTCCTGATCTCCATCCTAAACTTAACCCTGCCCCAACTTGAGGCCGTTTCCCCTCATCCGTCACTGTCACCGCTGAGCGGATCCCAACCCCGCTCTCGCGGTGAGCGCCTTTCAGAAATTGGAAGAGAGCAGTGAGATCTCCCCTCGCCTCCTCTTCGCCACACCAAACCAGTTCCTCCAGTCTCTCCTCGTAGGGCACATCTCCAAGCCCTTTACAGCCTCCTTCTCCTTCTTTGGACCTTCTCCAGCCCCTCCTTTCTGCACTGAGGTGCCCAAAACTCAACTCAGCACTCGAGGTGAGGCCTCAGCACCCCAATCCCGACCCAGCCCAGGATGCCATCGGCCTCCTTGTCCGCCTGTGCACAGTGCTGGCTCACACTGAGCCCATCGGTGCCCCGAGGTCCTTTTCCATCAGGCAGCTTTCCAGCCACGCTTCCACTGCGAAACCCGCGCTGCAGAATGAGAGCGTTAATCCGGTTAAACTCGTTGTAATTAGCGCTCGGCTGTGTGCACACAGCCCCGAGCTGCCAACACCTCGGTTTCATGCTGCCTCCCCTTTTCCTCCCCTTTTCCTCCCCTTTCCCCTTTCTTTCCTCTTCCTTTTCTATCCCTTTCCTCTTTTCCTCTATCTTTTCATCTTCCTTTTCCTCCTTTTATTTTCTTCTCTTTTTCTCTTCTTTTCCTCTTCTCTTTTCCTCTTCTCCTCTTTTCCTCTTCTTCTTTTTTCCTCTTTTCTTTTCCTCCTCCCACAACCCCTCATATCCCAGGGCCATGAGTTCTGAACACAACCCGAGCAGCCACCAAAGGCACGATGCGCTCTGCTCAGTTCTCTCGGCAGCATGAGAGTTTACAGTGGTTCTTAGCAGGGATCAGCTCATCCAGAACAGCATTTCAGTGGTCCTTTCTGCATAGCTGTGCTTGGAGTCATGGGCTGTGCCCACAGGGAGGAGGGGGAGTTGAGTCGAGGGCTGTGACGCCGTGTGCTCGCTTGCTGCCGTCTGCTGGTGCCGCTTGCTGTCGGGGAGTTCACAGTGGATGCGTTGTGCTCAGGGCTCAGCTTCCCTCATTTCGAGGACGATTTGGTGCTTTTTCCCCCTCCCTTTCCATGGCTTAAGTTTTTTGCCTCCCGCTGGTCACTTGTTTTTGTACTGTGAGCGATTTCCACGCTTGTTTCTGCTTCGGGGTGCATTTCAGCGCCGGTCCCGCTCTTCCCCAGCTCAGAAGAACCCCAAACCACTCCAGTTTCCCCACGGCCATTCTGCCCCATCCCAGGAGCTTTGCCGTGCTCTCTGCTTGAGGTAGAACAGATGCAGGTGGCCATGGGGAGCACTGCGGGTCGGGATGAGCGCAGCCTGAGCCCCATTTTGGGGGCAGAAAGGGAAGCACATCACTTTCTGTGCTAACACTCACCTAGTGCATAACGCAGACCCAATGCTGCAACCCATCACCATCCCACAGCCAACGTTTGCTTCTATGCCTGGGGAAGTTAATTTTGTGAGGAGTAGGAAATTGCAGAGACTCATTGTGCTGTTGTTTCTTCCCATTCCAGGCTCCTGTCGCCATCCGTTACCATATTCCCTCTTCCCCCGACCTGAGCCCCACTACCTCCCCATACAAGCTCAGTGCTCTCCTAGTGTTGCCTGTTTGTTTCTAAATAATAAACTCAATAAAGTGTTTGGCTCATTACAGAAAGCACAAATTTTGTGTGATCCCCAAATTTTGACGATTTCAAGCAGAGAGAGCGTCCGTTCCTCTCTGTGCCTCTTGGGAGAGACGCAGGTGGGAGCGCACCAAAGCTCTCCTCCACGTTGTCCATGAGAGAGTGCAAATATCTGCCAAAGAAGCAGTGAGGAATGACATCGGGTTCACAGCGGTTGATCCCATCCTGTTCTTGTCACAGTTGCTTGCTCTTAAGCCGTGGATGGCCGTCATGGTTCCCCTTCCTCATCTTTTGGCCTTGAAGCTCCTTGGGTAGCATCTCCAACCCAATGTTGGCATCTCCAACCCAGTATTAGGGGTCTTCAACCCAGAGTTGGTCTTCTCCAACCCAGCGTTGGTCATCCAACCCAGCGCTGGTCATCTCCAACCCGGCGCTGGTCATCTCCAACCAAGAGTTGGTCATCTCCAACCCAACGTTGGTCATCCAACCCAGCGTTGGTCATCTCCAACCCAACAGTGGTCATTTCCAACCCAGTGTTGGTCATCCAACCCAATGTTGGTCATCTCCAACCCAACGTCGGTCATCTCCAGCCCAACATTAGGGATCTTTAACCCAACATTGGCCATTGCCTACCCAACGTTGGTCATCTCCAACGCTCCAGCCCAGCTTTGGCCTTCTCCAACTCTGTGTTGACTATTGCCAACCCAACGTTGGGCATCTCCAACCCAATGTTGGGCATCTCCAACCCAAATCACGGAGGAGACCGCTCTGTCCCAACACTCACGTGGCTTTTTCAGCCTCCCACTGGCACTGGCACTTGTCCCAGCCCGTCTCATGCGAGGTCACATCTTAATTGCGCTCAGCCCAGAGATTTTCTCATCTCTTTCCCAATCCTCACAGTCCTCAATTTCAGTTCCTTTCCTCCAATGGTTTTTACCCCGAGTAGGAGGGCTTCTTGTGGCTTCTCCCCCATATTGCAGGACTTTGTATGCCAGGTCTTCATCCACATCCCCATGTCCTTGCAGCCATAAGTAAGATGCGCACCCTCAGAAGCGTTACATTTCTCACCCCATCTTCCTTTTCTCTGCATCCGTGGTGAATTCTTCCCAGTGGTTTTGCCTTGGGAGGATGAAATCTCCCAGTGCTGTGCTGCAGAAGGACCCATTACACATCCCACATCATCAGCTCTTGGTCTCAGGGCGTTGCCACATTGCTACACCTCAACCAAAGCATTCTCGTGTCCCAAACCACTCTTGTGTGTGCATGTTATCTGGATTAGAAACCAAGTGGGCGCTTCCCCAAGCAGAGATTCTCCTCTTGGTTCTAAACCAACATTTCTTTCTTCTTCACGACCTGCACAATAGGGATGAGGAGAGGCAACGATGGCATCTGCTCTCTTTGCTTTTGAGTGGTGGTTGATACACAGTGCAGGACGGGACCTCACGTTGGGCTCCTATTCCCTCCCCCCCCCTCAAAACAACTCCAGTTCCCAGCTTTTCACCATCTACTCCCACATGGGAAAAGCTGATCTTGTTGGCGCTTGGGATGAACCCCCTCTGTGCCACAGATGATCACCACGTAATGCCAGGGAGCTGAACGCGGTCGGGGTGGAGTTCACCACTGATGAATTTTGGGCCAAATAACCCAGAATTGGATGTTGGTATTTCTGTGTTTCGCTCTTTATTGACACGGGTTCTTGGAGGAAAGCCTGGGAAAGGCTCTTGGTGTTCACAGTCTGCTGCAGTGAGCTTTACAGATGCCCCCAGCGGAGGGAGGAGGAGTGATAGATCACCCCTTGTCTGCTCAAACCTCCAGGTCCCACATCCTCCGGGTTGGAGGCAGCGTTGCTCTGTGCCGAGTTCCATTTCTCCCTCTTTTTTTTTTTCCTCTTGTGGTTCCTCTCTCCCCCTATCTCTGCCTCCCAGCCAGGCAGCATTCCTGGAATAGCTGAGTGTACTGGAGCGGCAGAGATGCGGCTGGAAGGGGACTGTGGGATCCCAGTGTGGGGTGGGGAGCTGGGGAAAAGCTGTTTCCAACTCTTAAATGGACTTTTGCCTTCCATAAGGTCATAGAGTCACGCAGCCCTGTGGCTGTCATACTGCTGTGCTGTGATCTGTTTTGGGGGTACAGGGTGGGGTGGGGATGCAGAGAGCAGCAGCGCCCGGGTACTCATTTGCACTGTCCCCTCTTCTCTTTGCAGAAATGGCCCCCAAATTGAAGAAGAAAGGGCACTCTGGGCGAGAGCAGAAAAAGGTACGACGCGGAGCATCCTTCCCTGCCCATGAGGCTGCTGCTGAGCCCCAGGGAGCTCCCATCCCCCCTCCTCCACCGAGGCAGAGCCCGTTGCTTTGCTTGGAAGCCGTCCTGCTTTCCAGCCGAGCGTTCTGATATCTCTCTGATAACCTCTCTCCCCTTTCAGCATCACCACCACCACCACCAAGCGGTGCAGCAGCAGCAACAGCCGCCTCCACCGCCTCAACCCCCGCAGCAGCCCCCTCCCCCCCCTCAGCAGCAACAACTACCGCCCCAACAACTACAGCCACAGCCACCCCCTCCTCCTCCTGTCCCCCCTCAAGCGCCGCCGCCGATGAAGTCGTCCCCGCCGCCTTTCGTTCCTGCACAGGTCCCCGTCATGGAGCACCCGCTCCCGGGGAACATGTTCGACACTATGCCGCATTTCACTCAGCCCATCATGCATCTCCCGCAGCCAGAGATGCCGCCTCATCTCCCCCAGCCCCCTGAGCACAGCACTCCTCCCCACCTGAACCAACACGCAGTGGTCTCGCCTCCAGGTGAGCGCTCTGCTCCGGGTTCTGGATGCGCTGCGTTGAGTAATGGGTGCTCTGCGTTGGGTGATGGACGCTCTGCATTGGGGGTTGAGTGCTTTGTTGGGTGTTGGATGTCCTACGTTGGGTGCTGGACACCTTGTTGGGTGCTGTGTGCTCTGTGTTGGGTGCTGAGCACAGCACGTTGGGTCCTGGACAACTCGTTGGGTGCTATGTGCTCCTCGTTGGGTGCTGAGCACACCACGTTGGGTTCTGGACACCTTGTTGGGTGCTGTGTGCTCTGTGCTGGGTGCTGAGCACACCATATTGGGTCCTGGACACCTCGTTGGGTGCTCCTCATTGGGTGCTGAGCACACCACGTTGGGTCCTGGACATTTCGTTGGGTGCTACGTGCTCTTTGTTGGGTGCTACGTGCTCCTTGTTGGGTGCTGAACACACCACGTTGGGTCCTGGACACCTCGTTGGGTGTTACATGCTCTTTGTTGGGTGCTACGTGCTCTTCATTGGGTGCTACATGCTCCTCGTTGGGTGCTGAGCACACCATGTTGGGTCCTGGACGCCTCATTGGGTGCTGAGTACAGCATGTTGAGTCCTGGACACTTCGTTGGGTGCTACATGCTCTGTTTTGGGTGCTAGCACACCACGTTGGATCCTGAACATCTCCTTGGGTGCTGAGCACAGCATGTTGGGTCCTGGATACCTCATCGGGTGTTCTGTGTTGGGTGCTGGGTGCTCTGTGTTGGGTGCTGCATATCCTGGACTGGGTGCTTTTGACTGCTGGATGCCACGTGTTGTGTGCCGGACCCTCTACATTTGGTGCCGGGCACCTTGGAGTGGGTGTGGGTCACCTTGTTGGGTGTTGGCCAACTTGTGTTGGGTTCTGGGCGCTTCGTGTTGGGTTCTGGGTACTCCATGTTGGATTCTGGATGCTCCGTGTTAGGTTCTGGGTTCTGGATGTTCTGTGTTGGGTTCTGGATGCTCCGTGTTAGGTTCTGGGTTCTGGACTCTCTGTGTTGGGTTCTGGATGCTCCGTGTTGGGTTCTAGGTTCTGGGCATTCCATGTTGGGTTCTGGGTGCTCCATGTTGCGTTCTTGGCTTTCTGTGTTGGGTGCTAGATGCTCTGTGTTGGGTTCTGGATGCTCTGTGTTGGCTTCTAGGTTCTGGGTGCTCCGTGTTGGGTTCTGGACGCTCTGTGTTGGGTTCTGGGTGCTCCGTGTTGGGTTCTAGGTTCTGGACACTCTGTGTTGGGTTCTGGGCAGTCATTGTTGGGTTCCGAATGCTCCGTGTTGGGTTCTGGGCGCTCTGTGTTGGGTTCTGGGCGCTCTGTGTTGGGTTCTGGGTGCTCCATGTTGGGTTCTGGATGCTCCATGTTGGGTTCTAGGTTCTGGACGCTCTTGTGTTGGGTTCTGGGCACTCATTGTTGGGTTCCAAATGCTCTGTGTTGGGTTCTGGGCGCTCTGTGTTGGGTTCTGGGTTGTTCCTGTTGGGTTCTGGGCGCTCCCTGTTGGGTTCTGGATGCTCCATGTTGGGTTCTAAGTTCTGGATGCTCCCTGTTGGGTTCCAGATGCTCCGTGTTGGGTTCTGGGTTCTGGATGCTCCCTGTTGGGTTCTGGGTGCTCCATGTTGTGTTCTGGACGCTCCACAGCCACAAACCCAGGGTGGGAGGATGAGGGCAGAGCCAGAGTCCGGGTTTGGTGTCCTTCTGGAGGTGTTGGGGGGCACCTTGGATGGCAGCGTTGTAGAGCACAGACCGGGCAGGGTTGGGGGGACCTTAGAGATGATAAAACCTTGCAACATTTGGGTTGGAAGGGTCCTGGTGATGGCAGAGCCGTGGAGTGGATTGGATTGGGTTCAGTCAGAGGGTCCTTGAAGGTTAGATAACTGTAGAATGTCCTGGGTTTGGGTTGTAAAGAGTCCTTAAAGGTCATAGAACCATTGAATCCGAGAATGACTTTGGTCGGGAGGGTCCTCAAAGGTCATAGAACTATGGGATCACAGCACAGTTGGGTTGGAAGGGACCCCCAGCCCCCCAGCCCCCCCCAGCTAGGTTCCACTCCCCCCCAGTGTGCTCCGGGCCCTCTCCGTGGCCTCATGCACCTCCAGGAACAGCTCTGTGCGGCAGTGCCATCACCTCACAGCCCTCTGAGTAAAGATGTTCCCTTTCCATCAGACCCACATCCCTCTCCTTCGAGTTAAAAACCGTTTCCCCCTCATCCTAGAGTCTCTGTCCACCTTTCTCACGAGCTCCCTGTCCGTCTCTCCCCAGCTTTGCACAACGCTCTGCCTCAGCAGCCCTCGAGACCCAGCAACCGCGCCGCCGCTCTGCCCCCGAAGCCTCCGCGCCCGCCGGCCGTCTCGCCAGCCATCAGCCAGCAGCCCATGCTCCCTCAGCCGCCTCTGCCCCAGCCTCCCCAGGTCCTGCTGGAGGACGAGGAGCCTCCCCCGCCTCACCACAGCCTGCCTCTGAGCACCAGCCAGATGCAGCTCTACCTTCAACAGCTGCAGAAAGTGCAGCCGCAGACTCCTCTTCTCCCTTCAGTGAAGGTCCAGTCGCAGCCCCAGCCTCCCCTGCAGCCTCCGGCGCACCCCGCGGTGCAGCAGCTGCAGCACCAGCCCCAGCAGAGGCCCATGCACATGCAACCCATGCCCTTCCCTTCCCACATCCCCCAACCGCAGCCACCTCCGCAGCAGCATCCACCCCCGCAGCCGCCGCCGCCGCAGCCTCCGCAGCCGGCGAAACCTCAGCAAGTCATCCAGCATCACCCCTCGCCGCGGCACCATAAGCCCGATCCCTACTCGACCGGTGAGCAGGAGCCGCGGCTGCAGACCCTGCACCCTTCGGTGACGCTCGGCGTTGCCTCCGAGGGCGCTTTGCTTTGGGTGTCGGGCACCTCGTTGGGTGTCGGATGATGTGCGTTGGTAACAGACGCTCTCCGTTGGGTGTTGACCAACGTGTGTTGGGGTGTTGAGTACCAGACGCTCTCTGTTGGGTGTTGGCCACCGTCTGTTGGGCCCTGGACACTCTCTGTCGGATGTGGGCCAACGTGTGTTGGGTCCTGGACACTCTCCATTGGATGTTGGCCAACGTCTGTTGATAAGTTGGTACCAGACACTCTGTCAGATATTGGCCAACATGTGTTGTGTCCTGGACACCCTCCATTGGCTGTTGGTCAACATGTGTTGGTACCAGACACCCTCCACTGGGTGATGACCGGTGTGCGTTGGTAACAGACACTCTCTGTTGAGTGTTGGCGAACGTGTGTTGAGGTGTTGAGTACCAGACACTCTCTGTTGGGTGTTGCCCACTGTAGGTTGGACCCTGGACGTTCTCTGTTGTATGCTGGCCAACATTTTGTTGGGTTCTGGACACCCTCTATTGGGTATTGGCCAACATGTGTTGGGGTGTTGGATACCAGACGCTCTTTGGGCATTGGCCAATGTATGTTGGGTACCAGACACACTCTGCTGTGTGTTGGCCAGTGTGTGTTGATACCAGACTCCCTCCATTGGGTGTTGGCCAACATGAGTTGGTATGTTGGTACCAGACACTCTCTGTTGGGTGTTGGCCACCGTATGTTGGTCCCTGGACATTGTTGGGTGTTGGCCAACGTGTGTTGGGTCCTGAACACTCTCTGTTGGGTATTGTCCAACATGAGTTGGTATGCTGGTACCAGACACTCTCCTTTGGGTGTTGGCCACCGTATATTGGGCCCTGGACACTCTCTGTTGTATGTTGGCCAACATTTGTTGGGTCATGGACACTCTGTTGGGTGTTGGTCAATGTGTGTTGCGTCCTAGACAGTTTCTGTTGGGTGTTGGCTGAAGTATGTTGATACCAGACACCCTCCTTTGGGTGTTGGCCAACGTGTGTTGGGGTGTTGAGTACCGGGCACTCTCTGTTGGGTGTTGGCCAACGTGTGTTGGGTCCTGGACAATTTCTCTTGGGTGTTGGTCAACAGATGTTGATACCAGACACCCTCCATTGGGTGTTGGCCAACGTGTGTTGATGCCAGACACCCTTCACTGGATGTTGGCCAACGTGTGTTGGGTCCTGGACACTGTATGTTGGGTGTTTGCCAGCGTGTGTTGGGGTGTTGGGTACCAGACACTCTCCGTTGGGTGTTGGCCACCGTATATTGGGCCCTGGACACTCTCTATTGTATGTTAGCCAACGTGTGTTGTGTCCTTGACACTCTCCATTAGGTGTTGGCCAATGTATGTTGGGTCCTGGACAATTTCTGTTGGGTGCTGGCTGGCATATGTTGATACCAGACACCCTCCATTGGGTGTTGGCCAATGTTTGTTGGGTCCTGGACACTCTCCGTTGGGTGTTGGTCAACGTGTGTTGGTACCAGACACTCTCCATTGGATGTTGGCCAACGTTTGTTGGGTCCTGGACGTTCTGTTGGGTGTTGGCCAACGTGTGTTGGGGTGTTGGGTGCCAGACTCTATCCGCACATGTCGCGATAGGGCGGTGCGTGTTGCCCTAGGGCAGCGCGTGTCGCGATAGGACGGCGCGTGTCGCGACGCGGCGTCGCCGAACAGCATTCACTGATTGGTGCCGAACTGTTGCAGGTCACTTGCGGGAAGCCCCTTCCCCTCTCATGATGCATTCCCCACAGATGCCGCCGTTCCAGGGTTTGGTCCACCAGTCGCCACCTCAACAAAACATCCAGCCAAAAAAACAGGTAAAGGAAAACGGGCGCCGTGCCCCAGCCGAGGGCGGAGTGCCGCAGAGTGAGGTTGGCATGGAGGGCACGGGGCTGGGAGCCGGCGCCCGCTGGGGGGGGTCCACGCGGTGCCTGACCCCATCCCCCGCTCTGCTCCGTGCCAGGAGATGCGAGCCGCCTCCGTCGTGCAATCGCAGCCCATGGTGGTGAAGGAGGAGAAGATGCATTCTCCCGTCATCCGGAACGAAACCTTCAGCCCGCCGCTGCGGCAGGACCCCCCGAAACACCCTGAGAGCATCAAACCCCCCGCGCACATCCCGCAGAGTGAGTGCCGTCCCCCTTAGCCCCCCGTCCGTGGACCCACGGGGACCGCTGCTCACGAGACCGCTGTCGTTGCAGGGACGGAGATGAAGCCCATGGAGGGTGGGCGTCCCGTCATCAGACCCCCCGAGCAGAACGCGCCGCCGCCAGGCGTGCAGGACAAGGAGAGGCAGAAGCAGGAACCCAAAACACCCGTCGCCCCTAAAAAGGTGCGTCTGTTCCTAGAGGGAAAGGCACCAGAACGGGAACGGAGGTGCCCGAGGACGTGGGGGCGGTGGGGACGCAGCTCTGTGATCTTTAAGGACCATCCGACCCAACCCAACCCAACCCAACCCAACCCATTCTGTAGGTTCGTGATCTTTAAGGACCCTCCAACCCAACCCATTTTGTGGTTCCGTGACCTTCAAGGACCCTCCCAACCCAACCCATCCTGTAGCCCCGTGATCCTTAAGGACCCTCCAACCCAACCCAACCCAACCCAATCCAACCCAACCCAACTCATTCTGTAGCTCTGTTATCCTTAAGGACCCTCCAACCCAACCCAACCCAACCCTACCCAACCCAACCCTACCCAACCCAACCCAACCCAACCCAACCCTACCCAACCCAACCCAACCCAACCCATTCTGTATCTCAGTGATCTTGAAGGACCCTCCAACCCAACCCATTTTGTGGTTCCGTGACCTTCAAGGACCCTCCCAACCCAACCCAACCCCATTCCTCCTTCCATGGATCGATCTCTGCTGTCAGGATGGAAACGTTCCCCCTGGAGGCGATCGGAAAGGATCTGACCCCACTCCGAGCGCACAAAACCCCTATTTCAAATGTTGGCTGCCGACCCCCGGCCCCTCTGCCCCCTAACCCCCCCCCCCCCTCCTCTTTCCCTCCCCTTACCCCAGGACCTAAAAATCAAGAACATGGGCTCGTGGGCGAGCCTGGTCCAGAAGCACCCCACCACGCCATCGTCCACGGCCAAATCCTCCAGCGACAGCTTCGAGCAGTTCAAGCGGGCGGCGCGGGAGAAGGAGGAGCGCGAGAAGGCACTGAAAGCTCAGGCAGAGCAGGTGGAGAGGGAGAAGGAGCGGCTGAGACGGGAGCAGGAGAGGATGAGGTGAGAGCTCCGCCGCCTCCAGCCCTCCCGGCCGGAGGGGCCGCTGCGGGGCTCTGACGGGCACCCGTTGCAGGAGCCGCGACGACGACGACGCCATGGAGCAAGCACGGCGCGTGCACGAGGAGGTGCGACGGCGCCAGGAGCAGCAGCAGCAGCAGCAGCAGCAGCAGCAGCAACAACAACAGCAGCAGCAACAGCAGCAGCAGCAGCAGCAGCAGCAGCAGCAGCAGCAGCAGCAGCAGGTGCCGCCCGCCGCCACCTCGGCCCCGCAGGCGCAGAGCTCGCAGCCGCAGTCCTCGCAGTCCATGCTGGATCAGCAGAGGGAGATGGCCCGCAAGCGGGAGCAGGAGCGGAGGCGCAGGGAAGCGGTGAGAGAGCGGCGGCACCGACGTGTCGCCTGCACGAGGAACCCTCCCCCCATCCCCAGTGCCACCTGTGGGATCCCCAGGGGGCCCCGGGGCCACCTTGAGACCCTCCTGTGCCACCTTAGTGCCACTTTGAGACCCCACTGCCACCTTGAGACCCTCCTGTGCCACCTTAGTGCCACTTTGAGACCCCACTGACACCTTGAGACCCTCCTGTGCCACCTTAGTGCCACTTTGAGACCCCACTGACACCTTGAGACCCTCCTGTGCCACCTGTGTGCTCCCCTTGGGACCCCAGTGCCACCTTGAGACCCCCCCCCCAGTGCCACCCTGTCCCCCCAGTGCCACTTTTCCCCCTTGGCACCACCACAACGTCCCCAAGTGACACTCCTTCCCCCCCCCAGATCCCCCGTTGCCCCCCTATACCCCTCCTACCCCCCTCAGTGCCCCCCCCATCCCACCAGTACTGCCGTGGTGCCCCTTGAGCCCCCTCTCCTATCCCTCCCCCCATTCCCCCTGCCCCCCAGTGCCCCCCCTATCCCACCAGTACCACCAATACCCTCTGACCCCCCCTCCCCAGTGCCCCCCCAACCCCTCCCCGCCCCCCAGTGCCCCCCCACCCCCCGGGTACCGCGGCGGTGCCCCCTGACCCCCCCTCCTCATCCCCCCCCCCGCAGATGGCAGCTACGATCGACATGAATTTCCAGAGCGACCTCTTGGCAATATTCGAAGAGAACCTCTTCTGAGAGCGCCTCGATCCCTCCTCCTGACTCTGTGGGACCCCCCCTCCCCACCCCACCGCCCCTCCTCTGCCCCTCCCCCCCACCCCTCTCCTCCCCCCACCCCCCCCAAAAAAAAAAAACAAAAACAAAGTGACACCGAAACGAAAACAGATCCGACACCGACGAACCCCAGAACCTCAGCGCGGAACACAGCGGTGGGGGCGGGGGGGGGGGAGGGGAGAAAAGGGGGGGGGAGGGGGAGAGAGAGGGGGAAAAAAGGGGAGGGGAAGGGGGGGGGGGGACGACGGTGCCCCCGCATGTCCGCCCGCCTCGAGGGCTCTTCCTCCCCCTCCCCCCCCCCTCCCCAACCTCGCCCCCCCCCCCCCTTTCCGCGTTTTCTTTTCTAAAAAACACAAAAAAAAGAAAAAAAAAACGAAAAAAAAAAAAAGAATAATAATAATAATAATAAGCGGGGCTGCGTGTGTGGTGGGGGAGGGGAGGGGGGCGGGACGCGGGGACTGGGGGAGGGGAGGAGGACGAGCTGGGGGGGGGGGGGAAGGAAGGGGGGGAGGGGGCGGAGCAGACCCCCCCCTCTCTCTGCTCCCCCCTCCCCCCCCCTTTTCCCCTCCCCCCCCCTCCGACCGCTTTGGCAAAAAACAAAAAGGGAATTTGGCGCTGCGGGGACCAACCCCCCCCCCCCCCCCCTTTTCCCCTCCCCCACCCCCCTCCCCCCGCTCCGTGAGACCCCCGTACGGTTTTTTAACCCCCCCCCCCCCCCCCAAACTCCAGCCCCCCCCCCTCCCCCCCCCCCGCGCCGCGTCCCACCGCGTTGTACATTGCTCGGAGGGTTCGCCGCAAAGACACTGCTTTATTTTGCTCACGTTCCGTCTCTGTTTTCAGCCCCCCCCCCCCCCCCCCCCCCCCCCAAAAAACCACCGCTGCAGTTTTTATTCCTCTTCTTCGTTATTTCGGGGGAGGGGGGGGGGGATTTGAGGGGTTTTTTTTTAATATATTTGGGGTCGGGGGGGTTCTGGGGGGGGGTTGGGGGGAATAAAGGGCATTTCTGAGTGTGGAAAAAAAGGACAATGATAATAATGATACGAACGGAGCGATGTCGTCAACGCCGGAAAACATCGGGAAAGGAAATGGGGGAAAAAAGGGGGGGGGGGGGGGAAAAAGGGGGGAAAAAAGAAGGGGGGGAAAGAAGAGGGGAAAAAAAAAGGGGGGGGGAAAGAAGGGGAAAAAAAGGGGGGGGGGAAGGGAAAAAAAGGGGGGGGAGAAAGGATTTAAAAATGCGAAGAAAATGAAATAAAAATGCATAAAGATAAAATAATAAAAGGATAACTTGTTAATAAAATAGAATTTAAAAAATTAAATAAAAAAGTTATAAAATTAAATAATTAAAACAATAATAATTAAAATACTAAATATAGAGAGAGAATTGTGGAATATATGATATTAAATATATTGAAATACATAATTAAAATCTATAAGATAATACTGACATTTAAATTATTTATAATTATAAATATAATTATTAACAAAAAATAATAAAATAATAATTATGAGTGAATACGTCTGAATATGTAAAATATGAAGGACTAAAAATATAAAAATGTATCATAACAATATAAAAAATATCCAAAAAATAAAATAAAAAAATATAGAAGTATAAAAAATATAAATACAAAAGTAGAAAAACATAAAAATAATATAAAATCAAAAATATTAAGATATGAAAATAAAATAATAAAAACATAATAACATGATGATAATAATGAATAAAATAATATAGAATAATATAAACAATATATAATAAAATATATATAATGATATATATTATATAATATATATTAAATAATATAATAAATTATACAAATAATAAGTGATATTAAATAATGTAAAATGATATGAAGATAATATGAATAAAATAAATAATGGATAATAAAAATGATAATAATCATAAATAATATCGAGATAGTATGAAAACTATGAATATATAAAATATAAAAATAAAAACGTTAAAGTATAAATGTAGAAATAGATATATAAAATATAAGAAAAATGTGCATTTAAAAATGTTAAATAAAACCGTAAGAGAAATATTAAATATTTAAAAAATAGGGAAGAAAAAAAAAAAGAACCCTTTGGGGGGAAAAAAAGGAATTAAAAACAAAAAAAAAGGAAAAATGTTTCGAAGGAAAAAAAATCCAGAAAAGGGAAAAAAAAAAAGGAAAAAAAAAAGGAAAAAAAATAAGGAAAAAAATAAAAAAAAAGGAAAAAATAAGGGAAAAAAAAAGGAAAAAAAAAATAAGAAAAAAAAAGGAAAAAAATAAGGAAAGTAAAGGAAAAAATAAGGAAAAAAAAGGAAAAATTTTAAAAAAAAGGAAAAAGAAGGAAAAAAATAAGGAAAAAAAGGAAAAAAATAAGAAAAAAAGAAAAAAAGGAAAAAACACGAAAGGAAAACAAAAAAAAAAAACGTTTCGTGTTTTTGGGTTTTTTTCTCTTTTTTTCTCTTTTTTTTGTCCCCCCCCTCCCCCCCCCCGCCCCTCCCCCCTTTGGATCCGCTCCACTCAATGAACGCGGCGCTTTTTTTTTGGCCCTTTTTTTTTTTTCATTTTTAGGAAAAAAAAAAGAAAAAGATTTGAAAAAGGGTAAAAAAAAAAAAAAAAAAAAAAAAAAAGGAAACGCGGAGGGAACGGAGCGGCGCTTCGGGGGGGGGGGGAGGGGGGGCACAGCACGGACGGGGGAGACCCCAACAGTGCCCATTGGATCAGATCCATCGGTACAGACCCCATCAATCCCACTGGGATCAGATCCCATAAATACAGATCCCATCAATCCCCACTGGGATCAGATCCCATAATACGGATCCCATCAATCCTCATTGGATCAGATCCCATAAATCCAGATCCCATAAATT